>JAKUCV010006815.1:4578-20050 GCA_028386065.3 Turnera subulata | reverse complement strand
CATACGCTAGTCTTAATTTATTATTACAACCCATCCGTAATAATAACCGACTAGGGACATTTAAGAATACATCAAGTATAAACTAGGGTTATAAATATGTGCAAGCAATTATCTCATAATCATATTTATTGGAATAACCTCAATGTATATACATGACTACAATCATCCATAGATTGGCTTTTGGGCATATAACTAACAAATCGGACCTAGACATAGCACATTACAAGCAGTTAAAAAGGATCATGAGATGTCTAAAGAAGTTCGCTGATGACAATTTTGTCACCAAGTAGGGAAATGTCCTTCTTGGTTGAATGCACAAGACTTGGTCATGGAAAAGATCTAGACGGTAGAAAAGTCTACATCTGGATATATAGGTTCTTACTGAATGATGGCGCCATATCATAAAGTAGTAAGAAATGATCATGTGTATTCTTTTCTGCGATTGAGGCTAAATGTGTAGCTCTCGCTTCAGCAGTATAAAAGTCATTTGGTTGAATAAGTACTTGGATTTGTGAGATGGATAATGCATAGAAAACTGATCTAGTGTTAGTCGACTATGACAGTGAAGCTGCAATTTCCATTGCCAAGAATGGTTAGTTTCACCAAATAAGTAGACATCCGATACAACTATACAGATGGCATTGTTGTATGCATGGTTGTGAATGTAAAGCATCTGTCTATAAGAGACAAGTGATCAGATGTACTGTTTAAGCCTTTACCTTGGGATGTATTTGTGGAACACATTAGGTATTAAAATTGTGTAGGCTTAAGTACTTCACTTTATGCTTATTATTTTTCCAAAGTTCACAACCTATATTTAATGTTCTTGCTATCAAATAAGTTGATTTGCATACATACATATGGATGAATGTTATCTACATTCTTCATTTATTTGTTTAAGAGTATGTCGAGTAGACACGAGGTTAGCCCTCTCACACGGGTAACCGCCTCCTTATCTTAGTGATAAGTGGATATGAGACAGATTTTAAGCAAAATTATTAGACAGATAATTTGAGAGCTTGTGGCTTAAAATCATAAATGTCGACTATATAATGACATAAGGTCATTTTAATGGTGGAATACGTTCACCAAGTCTACTTAGTGGGCCAGATGTGAGTTCAAGTTGATGTGTAGATCGAGGAACTCAAATTTGGACAATATGGTGTCTAAATATCATCTGTACAGCATTCCATATGGGAAAGACATACGCTCCACGGGAAAGGAGAAAATGTTGTAGCACATGTTTCATACCATGTGTACGATTTGTCGACCAAACGGGTTTACATAAGTTCAATCTCCGCTTATTATTGTGTGAGACCCAAAGCCCTTTGTGGCGGCTCTACTATGTACCCTTAGGACTCCGATCAGGTACTTGAGATTCAGCTTGATGTTTGCTATCTTAGTGTGTTGCCAAAGGACCATGGACACTGATTCGGTCTAGCGGGACATGTCTAGAAAAGCAAGTTAAGTTGAGTTAAGGGGATCGTGAGAAGAGGAAGATCATTGACCGAAATCACATTAGTTTGTATTCACCGGTGCACCAATTATGACATACTGTTATAATTGTGAATATAATGTATCTTTAAAAGAGAGATCTTCGGTAGATTTCTAATGTGATTTATGATCTAGGGTACTTGCATATTTTTTGATCTACTTGCAGGTTTATTCTTGATGAGAGGCTATATATTCCTAACAGATGTATAGCATTTAGCTCTCACAGTATGCTGGTCGCAAGGTTCTACTTTCCTGTATGGATGTCTGCAGTTTCTGATGAGAATTTTTTTCTCATGATTGTGTTTATAAGCACTCTCATTATGTGTGAGTGGGAGATGTTGGAAAATAGTGAGTCTACCCATAAGGAATGCTCACTTAAGCCCAATTAGGCCCAACTTGTACATTATATAAGCCACCACAAGGGGAGGCTGTAATATACATGTTACACGTTATACACATTCGGGCAGAAACACAGATAACCTGCATACTGTATTCCAAGGTTTAGACCGTGGAAACTAGGAGGCCGATCCGACACACTGTGACGGTCTCCACCGACCAGTGATTCAAGCCGTGGCTCCCGATCCTGACAACGCTTCCGCTTCACTCTTACAGATAAGTGTTCTTATCTATAATATGTGTATGTATATAAATTCCTTCCTGAACCATTGTCATTTTTCATCCTTTTATTGCACTTTAATTTCATCCTTCGGTTCATGTTTTTATTTTCCTACTATGGTATTTGAACCAGATTCTGTCGCAAATTGAGATGAATTGAAGGATAAAATTAGTTAAAATTGTAATAAAAGGGATGAATCCAAAAATTATGGAATAATACAGTGATGAAAATAACTTTTTTTTTTCTTGTGAATTAATACTACAAAGATCGTCCTGTACTTTTTTATTTTTATTTTTTTTGGTAAGAAGGAAAAAAATAAAAATAAAAAATAAAAAGTATAGGTGAGTAAAAGTCTATGTGGGTATTGGTGTTGAAGCCTGGAGAGACAATACATATTATATATATTCATCTGTGGTTAATGGTTAAATATTTGGTCCCCCCTTAGTTAATTAAGGTCTCGAATTCTAGTGGAAAAAATCAATATTCGAAGCACTTTATCCTTTCACCCTAGGGAATCGACTTTGCTAGAACTGAAACCAATGACTAAACTAAAAAAATATAATCTCAATCCCTCTTCTAATTGGTTCCGTAGACAATTAGGATTAAGATTTGGTTATGTTATGTGTAGACTATAAATATATTCTTATAGTTGTAAATTAACTTTCTACGGCTCTTTAACATTTTTTTTTGAGTATAATAACAATTTAGATACTCCGTATTTAACAACCTTGTGCATAAGCTTGGATATTACAAGGATGTTTCTAATCCTTTGGACCAATCCACATTAGTCTCGCTAAAGCTTGGCCCAAGAGCTTATGGCGCCATTCATCCAGACCACTAGATCCTAATTGTGGATTGCAGAGGTATTTATTGCTTCCCGGTGGCAAACAATTATATATAGGAGTTGCCGTCTAATATAATTAATTTTTTTTTGGTTGAAATCTAATATAATTAATTAACATACAGGTGGGAGTTGATGTCTAATAAAAACACCACATGAAGATGTGACATTGGAAAAGAAAACCTATACAGCCTATTATCTTCTTCAAGCAGCCTTTAATTATTTGCTTGTCTAGACGTAATCCTAGTGACTTGACTCAATAGTATTTCTTTTATCTAGTAAATGAATTCATTCTTTTCTTTCCATTAAAAAAAGTTTCGGGTGCTGGTTTGTTTAAAAGAAGGTTTACTTGATTAATTTTTTTCCCCGCGTATTTGTTTTTCTTAATTCTTCTTCCCAGTCACCCGTCTTGTTGTTTTTAAGAACCAGTTGCTACCTTCTATAAAGCGATTCGTCTCCATTAAAACAAAAATGCAGACATAATGTGGAAACTGACAGCTACCATCTCCAAAGTCCAAACCAGTCTTATTTTCTTTTTTTGTCGCAACCAGTCTTATTTTCTTGTTGCTTAATTTGAAGCACATGAAATGGATTGGTGATATAACAACCTTCCTCTACATGTGTTTAAAAGGACATTTATCATGCCGATTTGGAGGATTTTCAAATATTCATTTCCAGTATTAATTAACTAAGAACCTTAATTTGGAGTGTGATTTCCTCGGTCCTCATGGCAATCCCATATGATAAAAAATTGATTGACCAATTTAATTGTTACAAAACTTCTGGTCCTCTTTTAAATTGATATCAAGAGTGGGCGGAGACGTAGTTATGATTTGCTAGTTTCTGATAAAACTAAAAAATTGAAAAAATTGAAGGCGTGGATACATAACGTAAACTGCCCCAATTGGATATGGATAATTATTAATTAGGTTCTCTTTTGATTGGAAATTAAGAAAATTTTAATAATTTTGTTTTAAGGTCAAACGATACATGTATTACAAAGGATACAGCGAATAACAAATGTATTACTTGCTCTTTTTTAGTGACACAAATAAAACAACACTCCATTAAAGGTAGGATACAGATTCATATTATACATAGAGAACTTTTGCTGACAATCAAACGTAGACAGAACCCTGCACCCTTGCTAGCAATATTTACCTATTTTGCTGCGATTGATCTGCCGGGATCCAGTCATATGGTAGATATTTTGTTAAACTTGGGTGATTTTGCAACCCGAAGTCTCCTTTCTTCTGAAAGTAATTTAGCGAACCTGCTTGCAGATGGAAAACATATGAGTTCTTGGGTACTTAATTTCCTTATCATAAAAGAATATTATGCAATCTACATGCATTAAAAGGTACGTTCTCTTTTCTCCCACTCCCTCCTTCAATTAATTTTATTATTGTACATGTTGTTCTTTGCTTACCTCTTAAGAGCCTGAGCGTTAGTGCCACCATTTTCAACTGGTTCAAATAGACCTGTCTCCAAGTTCACCCTTGAAACCGGTTTCTTCAACAGCCGTTCACCGATTTCAGAGATTTTACCCAAATTCTCTTTTGTAGCAACATCAACCGTAGCATCTTTTCCAGATAATGTATCATCCTGATAGATAGATATATAAATACACATTTTTTAAATCAAAAGTACGATCACTACTGTATACATATGCAAACGTATGTATGTGCATATATATACAAAAGCTTACTTGAATTCTTAGGTAGTTTTCTCCAGAATGAAGGGCTTGGAAGACGGCGGAGATATGGAAATCAACCATATCCGCACTTGCATGGGTGAATACATCCACCAAAGGAACAGAGCCACGGTACAGTAACCAACCTAAGGTGCCCCATTTGGCTGCGAGATGGGCGTTGTACTTCTGTTCTGTCTTCGGGGACCCGGTTCCTATGGAGATCACAAGGTAGCGTCCATAATCAACTGGCTTAATCGGAAAGAAATCAGGATTTTGGTCGTAAATCTGCTTTGTCACTTGAGTTATTGCCACTAGAGCCTGGCAAATACATATTCCGGAACAAAGATCAAATTAGACAAAATAATTAAGCTAAAAAAATTTTGGTTGTTGGAGAAGAAAAATCATATATATCGTTGTAGTGTTTATGCTTAATTATTATAACAAAAATAAAATATTGACTTACAGGATTATTTGCAGCCACACCTCCATCGATAAGGTGGAATTCTTTAACGTTTCCCTTCAGGTCTTGATTCTTGAAATAGTGGGCGGGCAGGTATGTTGGAGCTGCAGATGTGCCAATGCATATGTCTGAAAGCTTGGCATCCAGATATGGGGACTTCTTCACCTAAATCTCGAAATAGTAGTAATTGTTGAAGATGCTAGCTAGTAATTATTGTTTTAAAAAAAAAAGAACATAGAGGAAACTTGGATAGGTTGGGAGATAGAAGGAGAGAAAGACCTCATAAGTTGAAAAAATGGTTGGCTGCAGGTTCTTGATATCGAAAGCAGGAATTACAGCGTTGGTTAAGGCTTCATGCAAGCGAGTCTCCCCTAGGCTCTCCCTTATCTGTCGACGGAGGTATTTCCCATTGTATTTAGGTCCACGTAGTGACTTCAATATTTTGCATATTGGCCCAAAGATTCCCCTGCAAGACAACGTACGCCAGGAAGACAAACTAAACATTACTTACTTGGCCAGCTAAATGTGCAAATCAAACAAAAATTAAGAATGAAGCCATTAATTAGCCATGTACATATAGATAATGAATATGCCATGTCGTATGAGCTTTCTGTTCATATACACACGTAAGAGTATACACAAAAGTTGAGAGCTTACGGCTTTTGTGGAAAGATTTTTGGTCCATGCTCCAAGTAGAAGGGCTTGATGTCTTTAGCAGCGAAAAGAGGGCGGTTTTCTTCATTTGGTGCTGTTAACATTGCAGTCACGAGACCACCTGTGCTTGTCCCGGCAATTACATCAAAG
Organism: Turnera subulata; assembly: GCA_028386065.3. Lineage (NCBI taxonomy): Eukaryota > Viridiplantae > Streptophyta > Magnoliopsida > Malpighiales > Passifloraceae > Turnera > Turnera subulata. The sequence goes on along the minus strand of JAKUCV010006815.1, from coordinate 14,142 downwards.
TAATCGGCCAATCTTGCATCTTTGCCATCAAGCTCCTGTCCCTCAACAAGTGAATAATTAGAAGAGAAAACGTAACATGAGGCCATTTCCTCTAATCTTAATTCATCTTGAACACATTAAAACTGAGAAAAAAATGTTGGAAATTTGATGCAGAATGAGTGGTTTCAAATTTTGGTTTCTGCTATTCTGGTGAGCTTCATTTTAAGTTTATTCTAACACTCTATAAAAAGATCATAAAGAGAGACAAAACTGAAACTTGTTCAAAATGTAAACCACAATGAAATGCATTCAAATGGGATCTAAACTATCAAAACAGTACATAGCTAGTAGCGCAAGAATGAGTGGTTTACCATCTTAATTACCTGAAGCTGGGATTCGAGGTACGCTAGAATTGTAGCGGGAATGATCCCTCTAATACCACCGCCATCAATGCTAAGGATGGTAATCAAATTCCCAAAAGTTGGGGGCTGGATTTGAAGAGGAGAAGACGACATCCTCTCCATTGCAATTTATAACGAATAAAAGGAAATGTTACTGTATGTGGAACTTATAGAAGAAACTCCTAAGGCGAGTGCGTACGTAAGAAGACAAGTAAGATATGCAAGCAAAGATAAGCTCAAGTTTCAGGTGATGAACACTATGTTATGTTTGTGTGACACATGATCCAAATGCCTTCGATCACCTATTTATAGCTCCCCACATGCACAAGGGTGTTATTACCATTTTTCTAGGTATGATTTAACATTTTAATTTTTTAATATGTTTTTAACGTACGCTTACCTTAATTTCCATGAAAACACATATGTACAAAGGGAATTAAACATAGGCTTACCCTAACAGGAAAATCATTAACATGAATTACTGGTCAGAGATTGCAAGGTTCAACGGAATTGGTCTTACGTAGCTATCATGATGTGCCTGCGTCGGTATTTTTGTGATAAACACCATGTTGTCTAACTCGATTAACTGAAATCCGGACCCGAATTCAGTTCAATGAACCTGATTATAATCATAGTTAAACTAAAACTATGAACGTGACTCAAACCTAGCCTGATACTTGTTAATTTGGTTGTGAAAACCTTAGATAAACATGGAGAATATGTCTTCGTACATTTTAAACTTTTTTTAAAAAAAAAAAAACACAGAAGATCACCAGCGACAACGTAAGAGGTTTCTTGCGTGAGAAATCTTTATAATGCCAGGGCTTTTTTTTTAAAAAAAAATCATCAACTAGCTTAGCTAGAGTAGTCTCTCGTAGCAGAATTACAATCTTGTGCGTGGGAGACACGTTCTAATTATAAACACTTAATATTGTATCTTACCTCTGCCTAAAATTATCCTGACGTGGATAACAGCATATGATATTTTATATTAAAAAAAAAACATATGTAATAAAGTCATCGTTTTAGTACCTTGAAGTCATCTTGTAATGACTAAAACTATGTACAGCTACATATATGTAAAATTAGTAATAAAGTCATCGTTTTATCAAAAAAAAAAAAAAAAAATATTAAAAAAAAAACAGCATATGATATTGGAATAATAGTGGCCACGTGCTCGAAATCGGAGTCAAATTTTGGGCAGATGTATTGTAGTTGATCATAATTCTTTCTCTGTCAAAGGACCCTTTGGATCGAAACGGGTCGAAATAATTATAAATTTATAATTACCAAGTGAAATTGATGGCCTGTTTAAAGAATTAGGTTTGAACTTAGACAAGATTAATAATGAGTGGTGTTTATCCAACTATGGCACGTCTACACCGTAATTTAGCTGAAATACCAAAGATTTGCCCCCTACTTCAACTAGAAGAGTATACCGACCTTTCAAGGTAAGTATAGGCCTCAATCGAATGGTGTTTACTGAATTCAGCCCCAGCCGATGAACCCGAATACTAGCTGAACCCTGAGGCAAGCCGATTTTTTTTGGTTCTCCATCTCGTATTCGAAATTTTGTATCGACTAATCCGGATTAGACTCAGGTCACGCATCCAAATATAGTGACTGAGTCTCCTAATGGGAGTGGCGGAGCTAGATACAATTCTTGGAGGTGGCCAATATAACATTTTGTGTGTAATAATAAGGATTTATTGAGAAAATAAAATTTAAGAGAGGCCAAATACATGTTACTATAGGACTTATATGAAAAAATTAGAAGTTCAAGGACCATACAGGAATATTATAATAGGACTTATATGGAAAGCTTAAAAACTCAGGGGGACCATAGCTGAAATGCCCGTATCCCAAATTGACCAATTAAATTAATTATAACACGTGAAAAGACTAAATTGCCCTTTCTACCCGAGATACGATATAAACAACATAATCAATAAACAATTATACAATAAATTATACAAGTAGGGGTGAGCAAAACGTCGGTACGGTATATGCCGTACCGATTGCTTGATATACCGACTTTTTCGACAGCCCCTAATTCCGACCGAAGCCGTGTCGGATTCTACATTATACCGATCAATACCGACGGCGGTTTGGTCGGTAAGTGATACCCACCGATAAACACCACAAGTTCACGCCCAATTCTTCATTTTCACCCAGGGAATCGAGAGAAAAACATAAGAAGAGGACGAAAGGAAATAACTTGGTTTCTTCTTTATACAATCCAATTTTAAAATCAATTGGTTCTGATTCATATTTTTCGTCAATACCCATTTCAAACATAATCACTTCAAAAAAAAATCACAGAAATCACCATTCCCATACCCAATAAAAACCCAAAAAGCACAAAAAAAAAACCTAGTAACCTACCACGATTCATGTTCACCACAACAGCAACAATTCAACAACAATGGGAAGAGATGGAGGAGACCCAAAAGAGGACTAAGGGAATAGGCGAAGGGGGCGTAGATTGGGAAAGGAGAAGGTAGATGGAAAAAAAAGAAAGAGAGGAAAAAAGAGAGGGAGGGAGGGTGTGGTGGAATTAGGACTTTGAGCTTTGTGAGATGAGATTAAAGATGAGGGAGGAGGGGAGTGTGGGCGGCGGAGGAGGGTTTGACAGTTTGAGTTTTGATGTTTGTGAGAGAGAGAGCGAGACGGCGAGAGGGAGAGAGAGAGTGAATTGAAAGTGAAGTGAATTAGAATTTTAGGGTTTTAAGTGGGCTTGGGTTGGGTAGGTTGCTGGGGGTATTGGTTGGGTAGGAAAACTTGGGTTGGGGGGATGTGTGTGTTGGGCCGGGTGGTATCGGCTTGTGCCGAGAACCGACGGTTCGAAACACAGCTGACCGACTCAAGAAGCTCTTTAGTTCGGCACGGTACAAAAATGCGAGGTGGCTCATGGACTTACCCAATTTTCGAACCGATACCGTCGGTTTAACCTCGGGATCAGCACGGCTCGGTCGGCCCGATTTTTTTGCTCAGCTCTATATACAAATAAGTGAGTATGCAACGAAAGACAAAAATAACATAAAATGACATGTATGATTGAACTCTATGGATCCGACCCGAGGAGAGGATAACACCGCCACCTGCTGATGTGCACTCCTGATCATCGATCAGTTAACCTGTGAAAAGACTGTGAGGGGTGAGACCAACCACTGTCTCACCGCAAACAAATAAACCAGAGTATACAAATACAAATCAACTACAAACCCATCGATGCCTGGCAATCATTGCCACAGTGCACAAAATAAGGCATTGTGCACAACACATAACATCCGCTCATCATCAAACTTAAATCGGTTATCTGTGATGAAAGTTTATTATCGTTAAATATCTTTTCATGGTTTGAGTATTTTATTATTCAAGGCCCCCTATTGTGAGTCAAGTCTCGGTAGCGCATCTGATCAGATCCGGGTGTGAAACCCAAGTGTCATACCTCAGAAGGGGTAAATTCTGAGGCATAAACCACCGATAAACCTTGAGTAGCCGCCCGCTCCCTGAGGGTGCGCTCAGACATACCTAACTGGTGTAAGTCTTCCAGGGGAGCACCGTTCTTCCCCTGGGGTAACCATGCTAAACCGCATAAAGTGACCCGAAGGTACCCAACCTTCCCTCGAGGCTACCGGTCAACTTCACAGTAGAATTAAGTATTTTATTCTTAGTTATTCTTATACAGTTCTGTGTGTCATACATTATGTTTATCTAGGGATGTGTGAACTTTGTGTATTATTCTCATATTCGGGCCTTCAGCCCATAACCTCACACTATCCCAAAACATAATCTCATATTATAATCCATAACAAAACACTCCATGTGTAATTTATGCATGTGAGAACAAACAGGCACACAACTCCAATCACAACAATTTTTAATTGTATTCACAGTGCAAACTAGGCAGTAGCACAACAAGCACAACAAGCATACATGCATACAGCATTCAACGCCAAACAAGCATTCCACATCAGTTACCATTACGGAACAAGTGGATTTTTGGTCCCTGTACTCCCCTCGATTTTGAAATGTCAGTTCTGTACCAATTTTTTATGGATTTTGGTCCTCGTACTACCCCAAAAATATGGTTTTTGGTACTTCCGGCCACCTTACGGTCGTCGGTGACACGTGTCACCTTATTATTCGGACATATCATCATGTGGGACCCACTGACCCGGGTCATCTTTCTAACGGATTCGGGTGAAGCCAAAGCTGACCCGGGTCGGTGGGTCCCACATGATGATGTGGCCGAATAATATGGTGGCACGTGTCACCGACGGTTGTCCGGTGGCCGGAAATACCAAAAACCATATTTTTGGGATAGTACGAGGACCAAAATTCATAAAAAATCGGTACAGGGCTGACATTTCAAAATCGAGGGGAGTATAGGGACCAAAAATCCATATGTTCCGTTACCATTACCATTATAGTATTGTAGGCAGTAAAACATACAAAGATTTATATGTCCTCACCTGGGCCATATTAATTGCCTCGGATTCAAAGCTCGTTTTGCCTCGACAATCCTATATTTATCAAAAATATGACCATACATAAGGTCCAGAAAAACAATTGTGAATGTACTCTCACAGGTACTTATATCGATATATCATCTTGAGTCCTCAAATCTTTATTAGGCCTAATTCCCATATCAATAATAGTTATCGGGTTTAATTATCCGTTGGGCCTAAAGCCCATCTTAAATTAATTACTCTTTATTGGCCTATAGCCCATATCAACCAAACTATCATTAAACCAATCATGTATTTCTTTGGGCTTAAAACCCGTTATTTATTAAATCATATTAGACATACAAGGCTATACTGTATCTTAAATGGGCATGGGCCCAGTTTCCTAATTTCGGCTCTAGGGTCATACCCGAGCCCAAGCTTTTCCCTGCCTAAGGTTTTGTTCACGTCGATAAGAACCGACCACGCGTCTCTCAACGTGCCACACTCGTCTTCCACTAATTCCATTTCATTTTAATACATTGATGAGTCCCATCTACCGTACATGACATGTACAAAATAAATTACGGCATCGTGGTGAATTACCGTTTAGCGTCGTCTCCCAATGTTCGCCGGAACAGTGTTTGTCTCGCCGGATTCCGGCCAATCCTTGCCGGAAAGGAACCTGAGTCGCCGGAGATACACCCAGCAATCTGCCCAAATCCTGAACACCACCATCCATCATTTAATTAAGCATCACATCAAGTAAAACACATCAATCAAAAGAAAGAAAAAAACTAATTGGCAGTCACCGGAGTTTCTCACCGGAAAGGACTGTTCATGCCGGATCTGTCCACTGTTAAACACGTCCACATGAGCCTGCAACCCCACTGCCGAAAATCGCCCAAACATTCAACAAATGACACTCAATTTAACAAACACAACAAGTCATTGAATCGAACTTGAAACAACCCACTGATGGCGGATCCTTACCGAAAGTCACAAAGCACACAGTCCTGACCCGAACGCATCTCAGATCTGTCAACCAAACCTGGACCGCGCTGAGCTGCTGCCAGCCCTTGCACAACCGCAACCACACAGCCACGCACCGACACCGACGGCTCAACAAACTGCATCCCAACTGCCACAAAACAAAGAAAACCCGGTAAGGTTAATCCATATCAACCCGCAAGGACGGAAAGAAAGGAAGGGAGGAGAAGAAGACGGATAGGGGAAGGCGACTTACCCCGTGGTAGGCGACAATGGAGCAGGCTCGAGCCTTGACCTCGAACCGTTGCTCGTCTCCATCGCCGTGCCTCGGTTCCTTCGCCCCTGAATCCTCCTCTGGGTCAAGAGAAGCAAAACATGATGCTGATGACGAGGAATTGCCGGCGACGACATCAAGGAAAAAGGAGAAGAGGGAGAAATGTCGAGTGCGACGGTTTTGAGTGGAAAGGCAGGGGGTGAGAGAAGGGAGATCGTGGGGAGTGAGAGAGAGAGAGCAGCCGAACTCGGAAGAGAAGAGAGTGAGGAGAGAGAGAAGAAAAGATACTTTTATACCTAGGGTTCGGCCAGGGCATAAAACGGCGTCGTTTTGGTTAGCAAGGCGTCGTTTCGACCTTTTAACTCCCCAGGTCAACGCAGCCTAACTTCCATGGTCAAAACGTTGACCTGACTGTGTTTTATGTAGTGTTTCTCCCAAAACAACGTAGTTTTGGTCGAAACTACACCCGTCTATGAGTTTTACACACATACACAAATAAAATTCATATAAGAATTAATTCCCACATAAAGTACTAATAGCCAGAGGTAGAGCTAGAAAAATTGATTAGGGGCACGATTTGTACATTTGTTGGATCAAGAGGGGTGTATTTTAATGAAGTTTTAATAAAGAGTGGAAAACTTGCAAAAATGGAAAGTTGGAGGTTCAAAAACCACGTTGTGCTTGTGTGACAAGGGGAGGCCAAACCATTGGACCATCCATCTTTTTGTGAAATTCCTACGGCAAAATGTATAAGAATAAAGATCTAACAGGCCCCCTTGGATCCGCCCCTGCTAATAGCAATATTAATAATAACATATCTAAGGAAATAGAATATTTCCTTTGAGCATAAATTCCCAGAATTTTCCGTAGCGGTAAAATTGGAAAATAAATTCCAAAAACTCCGAAAATCCCATAAAAATTAAATACCAGCTCCCTGAGCCACCGCCACTGCCTAATGGGATTTTTTTGCGCACACGAAGACTCGAACCCGACACTTCGCTTTAGCGGAACTAAGCTTGAACTAACCCCACATTGGTGCAAGTGGAGTTTTTAATCCTTTCGAGTTGTAAGCCCTAAAAATCCAGGCAAGTCATTGCAGATTTTACAGATTTTTTTGTTTGATAACTCTATCCAATCTTTTTAGTGAAAATCAATATCTCCACGATTTTTTTGTGGTCACATCAAGATAAAAGGAACATTTTTGATACATAAGAATTCTAAAAACTAGGTGGAAAGATGTGGCAAGATTATAAAAAAAATAAAAATCTAACATAATGCTGTAAATTGTGTGTGTTAATGATGATGATTGAAGAAGAAGGATAAGGAGGAGCAAGAGATGGAAATAGGAAGAGGCAAAACGGTGTTTTTCATCCATAACCAGTTTCATTATTTTGCAGTATATTTATACACATAAGCGGGGGAAGGTGACAAAACCACGTTAGGTATGCTAAATGACATTCACTTTAATATTTATAACACTCCCCCTTGAATGTCATTTTGTATTGGGTAGAATACACTTAGGAAGAACTGCCTCATTAAAAACCTTACCAAGAAAAACCCTGTGGGACAAAAACTTGGTGAAGGAAAAAAGAGTGCAGTGCGTATTCTACTCCCCCTCATTTTGGCATTTCTTGGTTTCTTGATGTCGTGGCATGACAATTATCTTCTCGTCAACTTCTGGGGATATGTGCCTTGTCTGATCACTTTTTGATACATCATTACTCTTAACTGGACAATGTGGGAGCTTTATCTTCATAATTTTGTTGTTGGAGCATCTGTCTTGCCCTCTTGCCTTTTGTAGTCCCAATGATGCAACAATTTCATGTGTAAAGTTATGGTTGATGTCCGTCTCTGATTTATGTGGACTGAATAAGGGATCTGCAAAAACAACTCTCCTTTCTTCGGGCTTACAGGATTATCATAACGCTACATCTTTTATACCCCGAAGATAAGAGAAAAACACATATCTTGCCAATAGGCTTAAATAAAAAAACTTCAGGCTTTATGACAAGGTACTCCAGGACCAATTTAATAGCACAGTATTTGGAAGCCTCTTCTGGAGTGCTAATCATAAATAGATTTATTCACACTCAAAAAGACTGTAAATATCAATTCAGTTCTATTTTTGTAATTTCCCGGGAGTTAGTTGCTTCAGGCAACTTGGATCCTTCAGGGATCTTCATGACTTATGGATCCATATTAATAAATAGGCTGTAATAGCATTTACTAGATGCATTTCAAATTCATTTTATATGATGCCAGACTTATTAACATAATTGCATCCACCACTGGGGAGTAAAACTCCTCATAATTAATACCTGGTCATTTGGGTAAAACTTTGTGCCATAAACCATGCTTTATATCTCATATTCTTTTCCCACACAAATTCCCATTTTATGACCAGTTGAATTTTACACCTTCTGGTGTATGGACTACAGGTCTGGAAATTTCTCGCTTCGAGCGAGCCCAACACAGCCTTTAATCATGTTTCTCTATTTTGGCCAATCATACTGCGCCTACATTCGTCAAAAGTAGGTTCATGATCCTCATTTTATTTAGCGCTATATTATAAACAAGTATTCCGTCGACGGTTATTTCTCGTCGGTTCCATCTTATTCCTGACACTGTAATTGAGATCTCATCATGCTCATTTATTTTAGGTACCTGAGTTACTTCTGGAAATTTATCAATTGTGTCAGAAAATCAACCTCTTCTGGAGGACTTTTAATTCTAACCTCTACTGGAGGTCTTATTTTCTTACTGGGACCATCTTATCACTTTTGCTCCTTTTTCTTTATCGAGAATTTCTTTTCTTTTTGGAACCGGGTATAATCCATATGGATTCATTTGCATACTTATATTGTTCTTCAGGAACATCAAAACAGGAGCATTTGCAGCTGGTATATAGTCACATATTTCAAATAAATATGTCTGGAAAATGACTTACTAATCTTTTGCAAATGAATCATTTCTTAGAACTCCAGGTTCTTACTAATATTCGAGGATCAAAAATTAAATATTGATAAGTCATTTCAATAATTTCTTGATCCAGCTGCTTATTTCCTCCCCCTTATGTTGGGTAATACTCTAACATCAAATTAACATACCCAACATACACAACATATATTCCCAATCTTCTTTAAGGACCAACAAAACAATGCTGTGGTGGAGAATTTTTATACTATATAAACGATCGTCCGAAGATGGGAGATACTAAGTATGTGACCATTAATCGATTAAAGGGGAGATCCTATCATGTTGGCTTGATGCATTCAAGTGTTGCTGCATATAAAATACCATTTTATCAAACAGTAACATTTCATCAATGGTCCTGCAATCAATTGTCAATATGGCCCAGATCTCTTTGGGTTTATTTCCAATGATATACATTCTCCATTGATGAAATATACCAGCATTATCTAGACGTATAGTCTAGTAACATAAGTAGGGATATGTACCCGCAAGTGGC
>JAKUCV010006814.1:10773-27731 GCA_028386065.3 Turnera subulata | reverse complement strand
CCTTAATTGAGTCTAGGAGGTAAAGAATAGAATTGCTAAAACCCTTTGTTGTGTTTGTACTTCTTTGTTGTCTAATCCGGTGCAGAGATTAGAAGGTGAAGGAGACTTACTCGGCGAGTTTGATTGAGATTGACGATCGGGACGAACAGATAGTTACGGAGGTGGAACTAGTGGATTCTAGGGCTGTTGCCGTATCAAAATAGCAGAAAAACATTGTCAGGCAGCTATCACACCACTACCTCAAAGTTGAAAACTAAGCTGCTAGTTAGAGATACACAACACAATAAATGGTAAAGAATGGTAATGAGGGAAGAGCAGAAAATTAACAATATTTTGTATTTGCAGTGCAATGCGCAATTGACAAACAATTCTTCCTATCTTATTTTGTTTTAGCTTTTTTGTCTGCTCTCTCCCCTTTCTCTGTACTGAAGGAACAGGATTTACTTCCAAACTTGCTTATCTCCCAAATTAAGCCAGATAAGTGAAAGTTCCTTAAAACCGACAAATAATGCCCCTAACTTCTCATCAGCATTCAACCTCGTCAATCATTTTTGACGAAAGCAGATTTGATTAAACCCAATGGGAATCTGCACCCACATACAGACAGGTCTGGCTGATTAGACTCGTCATTTAATATAAATTAGGTCTTTTTGTTCTCAGCATACAGACACAGATTGATTATTTTTCAAAAAAAATTCAAGTGTCTGTGTACATACCTCAATGTCTATTTCAGGGATGCCAGAAATCTTGGGCCAACAATTATTTATGATGTGGGCATTGGCTTTCCAGTAGGATTCATAATTATATACGTACTAGCGGGGTCATCCATCCTTACTGGTGCAGTGAAGAAAATAGTTGTGGACCGAAACGAGTCAGCGAGATTGAATGTTGGGTGTTGAGGATTGTTGAGGAAAGTGAATGTTGGGTGTAGTAAATAGCCTTAGGGGGTTGTTAAGGTAGGGAAGGGTTAATGATGTGTACGGGGATTATAATAAAGAAACTTTCGAAGAAGCTAGCAATACAGGAAACACATTTTGCTTGAGGATGTCCTGTGTATCTCTGTGTGTGCGATAATCAGTCTTCATTTGGTGCTGTTCGTTACTCAGGAATTAGTTGCCATGGCAGCACAAAGAATTTACTTGACTCCACCGCTTTCCTAATTTTGCTTAAAACGTCAAAAGTTATTTAGTTTGAGAAAAATAAACATGGGAAATGAAAGGATTCTTATGGGTAAGATGGAACATTGATATTCAAATCGAGGAAAGTCAACAATTATTTATGCAAGGCGGTCCTAGCGGGTCTTCCTTACTGGTGCAGTGAAGGAAATACTTCTTGACCAAAACGAGTCAGCCAAATACTACATTCACAAACCAATGCACTTTGAAGAATATTTAATGGACCAAAAGGTTTTAATTAAAAATAACTGAATTAATTTCTAGTTTTTTTTTGTCTTTCTATTAAAAATTTCAATAAATTCTGTATCAAATAGTATTAGCTAAAATTATTATTGTACAATTTTGTATTTTCTTTGAAAATTTGTAAATGTTGGGTTGGTTTGCTGAACTAATGTGAGCCACTGGTTTGTTTGGTTGATTGAATGATGGGTGTTGGGGGTTGTTGAGGAGAGTGAATGTTGGGTTGGATTTTCGGTGGATTCTTTTGGGTGTAGTAAATAGCCCTAGGGGTGGAAAGATTGCATTTAGATGCTAATGGTTTCAGAAGACACTATAAAAATAAAAATTAAAACATGGTTGAATATAAAGTTAGAGTAAAATAACATTGTATTTATTTTTTCTGCACCTTGATAATTTTTAAATACTTTCAATTTTATCTATCAATCACTTGTTGTTACTATGATTTTAAATTATAATAGTAATTATATTATTAATCAAATATTTCTTATATATAAATATAAATTATAATAGTAATTAGATTTTGAATAGAAGTAGTGTTATTTTTTAGAATGACTAATATTAATATATTATTAATTTATTAATATTTATTAAGGAGAATTATGTCAATTTATTGGCCTTTTTATTTTTAATATTGTAGAAGACTACGTGCCATTCGTTGATACGTGACATATCATTCATTCTTTATTAGTGTTAAACTTAAGTAGGGGTACTTCTGTCTTTCAATTTCGGTGCGCTTTTTGTGACTTCGTGCTTTTATATATAGTATAGTATAGATTGATTATTAATTACCTTGTTGAATATAAAGTTAGAGTAAAATAACACTGTATTTATTTTTTCTGCACCTTGATAATTTTTAAATACTTACAATTTTATTTATCAATCACTTGTTGTTACTGTAACAGCCCGGGTAATTTTTACGTTTTTACCAGTACCGTAAAATTTATTTTTACAGTTAATTACCATTAAAATTAATCTTGGGTAATTAATTAATGGTAATTTAAGCTTCGGATTCCGAAACCGAGCCCTGTCCCACGCTCAGGATTTTTTCTGCGGATTTTCCGGACCAAGTTGGGATTTTTCGGGTCTAGGAATCTTCAGAAAAATCGAGATTAACCTCATATTATCGGGCTAGAAATTAATCATGGGGGTATTATTGATATTTTCTGGTCCGGACGGGACACGACTGCATAATGCAGCCGCCTTCTCCTGTGTGCTCGTGAGATTCTGTCTTCACTGTGACGCCCGTGAACCTGCCTATTTCCTTTCCTCTCCTCTCTTCTGCAACAATAATCTGCACCATCACCACTCTGCAAATCACTGCCCAACCATACTTCCCTTCTTCTTAAAACCAAACCAAGAAAAGAAAAAAAAGAGAGATAACAAACACCTATACACCTGCAAAACTACGCCGTTTTGCAACAACCCACGCCAACCCGTCACCTTCCTCTTCAACCTTCCCCTCGCTACTGTTCACGTGAAAGAGTGCCGAGCCACCTCTCGCTTCACCACCTACCCCGACGCCTTCTCCTCTTGGTCGCCGACTTGAGGGAACCATCGCCGCCTGCCCTAGCCGCACGACGCGCCGGACACAGCCGAGGACCCGACGGCCTTTCCGTTTGGATCCGACGCTGTCCTCCCTTGTTGCAACGACCACCACGGCTGCAGCACGACGTCGCCGCGCCACGCCTCTCCGTCGCGTCACCACCTCCTCTCCTGCGTCGTCTGCCTGCACCGTCCGCCACCGCGCCGCCGTGGACTGTAACCCCGAGGTGAGCAACCCGTCATGGTGTCGACCCGGGTGGTCACGAAAAGGGTCGGGCTGACCCCTTTCAGGGACGCGGGTCGCGTCTAGCCAGGCCATTGACCGAGCCTTGGTTGGGCTGTTGACCTAGGCCGGGTTACTGGGCCTGCGCTTGGGCTCTTGTGCGGGCCTAGGTGTGGCCCTGTGTAGTGGATGGGCTTGGACTTGGCCCAGTCCGAAAATAAAAAAAAAAGAGATAATATATTTCTGGAATAGATTTAAAAATTCTGGAAAAAAGAAATAATTGGAGAAAAATAATAAAAAGGGATATAATTTAGGTAAGTAATATTTTGGAAATAAAATAGATATAATTTGGGAATAATTAGTGTTCTAGGAAAATATAAATGTGATAAACAATAGTAGAATAATTAAATTGAGGAGATAATCATGGAATAATAATAATAATAATAATAGTGATAGTAATTAATAATTTTGGAAAATATATGGTATACCATATGAGAAATATTTATTTTGGGAATATGTAGACGGTGAATAATAATTATTTTTAACAAATATTTTGGAAAGTACATACCTGTAGAAATAAATTGGAAAGGGTATTATCAAAGTAGATACGTACCGGGATAATAACCGGATATAGTTATGGTAAAATATTCCCGACCTATGTAATTAAATGGTGAATTATGACGATAATAGAAATAACCCGGGGAAGTAACCGAGACGAGTCAGTATTTAATTTTCGTAAATACAGTAGTAGCATGACATTGCATACCACTTATATGTGCATATTATATGCTTGATATAGGAGTTGATAACGAGCAGATACCTGAGGAGCCGGACTTGGAGTCTGTTGGACAGCTCCAAACTTGATATCGGCTAAGGTGAGGATGGATAACCTTAGATATGTGCCTGTAGTACTGTGTTTGCTTTGTTGTTTGATTGAACTGCTGAATTGATTATTGTTTGTTATTTGGTTGTTGTGCAATTTGATGATGCCATTGTCGGATTATGATTAAACTCGTGAAAGCTATGTCGAATTGTGCTGAACTGTTAAGCTGTGGTTAATTGATGCTATGAGTCAGATGTCGAGTTGTTCTGTGAAATAATCTGGAATAATGGAAAAGTTGGATAATTGAGATGGAGTAAAGGAATTGGAATCGATTTTGAGATGATGATATAATTGTCACTTGGAAAGTAGAGGTACGACTAGATGGTTAGAGACTAGTTCTGCGGTGTCATGGCCGGTGGGTTGGTTGATTGGGGTGTTGACCCCGGATTTGTGATATTGGGATGTTGATCCCGGATTTGTGATATTGGGATGTTGATCCCGGATTTGTGATATGGGGATGTTGATCCCGGATTGTGGTTGGGCTTGGCATCCAGAATTAGTTAATAACCAGGTACGACCCTAGCTTGTCCAGTGACGGGCCCGGAAGATAAAAATTGGTAATAAGGGAATAATTAAGCATTCTTTTGGTCTTGGTATAGTTGCATGGTAGTTTCCTTGTGCTGTGATTGATTGTACTTTCAGTTGAAATTGTTATGCTTACTTCGAAAGTATTACAGTTGAATATATATCTCTGTTTATCCTTCGTCGTTGAGCACTTTGGACTCACCCCTCGCCTGCAGGGTTTCATCCCGTAGGTTTGGTTGATCGTAGTTCAGGTACGAAGTTCGTTGGCTGCTGCTTTCTTCTCCACCTGACTCCGGATCCATACCCCACTGCATCTGCATTTAAGTCTTCCGCTGCTATGTCATAAGTGTGCTGATATTGTGAATTGTGCTATTATGTTAAGCTTGAGTGTGGATTGAATAATAGTCCCCGAGTGTAGGTGACAGATGATGCATTGTATATTTGTTGTATCTGTATTTTACCATGTAGAATTTGACTGCGATGTACTGTCTGTTCTATCAATAAGAATAGTTCTGACACGTGTTTACTGTATACGGTGAATACGGGTCGGGGCGCTTCAGTTTGGTAGCGGAGCGGGCAGTAGGTCATTAGGGACATAACTGTGGTTGCATGATTGTTTGTTTGTGCATAAGATTTGTCACGACGTGATATGACATGCATTCATATACATTCTCATATAGGTACGAATGGATCCGGTTGGAGGGAATCAGCAAGCTGGAGGTCACTTAAATGATGATCAGGTATCGGTGGATCAACCGCAGCAAGTTGCGGGAGGTCCGGAACACCTTTCAAATGTTCCTTTGGGAGGCCCGGTGCAGATGTTAAACGTGGTGACTTAGATTCTGCGAAGGCAAGATGCCAGAGATGCTCGTATCGCAGCTATGGAAGCTCGAAAATAGGAAAACTAGGGACCAGTTGAGGATCCAGTGTATATGAAGCTGGAGAAGTTTGGGGCTGAAGTCTTCACCGGTGTCACTACACCACAGGATGCTGACCGATGGCTCAGACAGACAAACAGGGTTATGCTGAAGCTGACATGCTGGGACGACAGGTGGGCCAGATATACCGCCGCCATGTTCCGAGGAGATGCTGTTGATTGGTGGGAGTCTACCACCAGGGACATGCCGACACCTATCACTATGCCGTGGACCCAACTCATGGAGATGTTTCGAAGGAAGTTTGTTTCCGAGGCATACCAGGACCAGTTGAGACGGGAGTTTCTGGGACTACAACAGGGACCGGATTAGTCGGTCAATGATTATGAGGTCAAGTTCAACCGCTTATCCATCTATGCTAGTGAGTTTGTAGCTACTCCGGAGGCCAGATGTAAACATTTCTGGGATGGTCTTCGATCTGGCATCCAGACAGTCATGGGGTGCAAGGTCTATGAGACTTACCAGGATATGCTGACAGATGCCCTGAGAGCTGAGATTATTTGGTTGGGTAATGAGAGGGAGCAGTAGGAGATCCGTAAGAGGCATGCTGCACAGAGTTCTGGGGGACAGAACAAGAGGTTCCAGACACCAGTGAACCGGTCAGGATATGGACAGAGCCGGTTCATACCAGGGAGTCAGGGACGTGGATGGAACAGTAACTACAACAACCGAGGTAGATCTTGGACTCAGTCTGGAGGGACTTCTTCTTGGAGTGCTCGCCCGAGACCTCCTCTGTCTCAGGTGAGGTGCTATGAGTGTAATGAAGTTGGGCACTACCGTTATGAATGTCCCAAGTTGGGAAGATCTGGAGGTTCAGCACCCGTTCAGACGGTGCAAGCTTTAGTTTCTAGTGTTCCTAGTGGTTCTGGAGTTGACAGAGGCCGAGGACGTGGAGTTGTTCCTGCTAGGACCCAGTCAGCCATGAACCAGAGTACAGCAGTGCCGAGAGCATTTGTGATCACCGCTGAGGAGGATCCAGAGAATGCTGATGTTATAGCAGGTACCTTTACAGTTTTTGGTAGTACTGCTTATACTTTGATAGACCCTGGTGCTACGCATTTGGTTATTGCGCAAAGCTTTGCAATACTACATAACTGTACGGGAGAGAGTTTAGCTTGTCCGATGAGAGTTAGGTTACCTGCGGGTATAGCAGTCAGATTAACCCATGTGTGCAGAGATGTTTCGCTTTCATACGATAGCGAGGTTTTTCTTGCACGGTTGATTGTGATGAACATGGGAGGTTTTGACATCATTTTGGGGATGGATTGGTTGTCCAAGTACAGTGCTATGGTGAACTGTCGAACCAAGGAAGTGTTGTTGACTTCCGAGGGTGGACATAAGATCTTGTTGACAGGTATTGGGAGAGCTGCTGCTACATGTAGTATCTCTGCTCACCAGGATGTTGGGATGAAGCCGTTGGATCCAGATGCTTTGTTGACCCATGTCAAAGGTGAAGAAGTTCGGACTCCGGTTTTGGGAGACATCATAGTTGTGAGGGAGTTTCCAGATGTGTTCCTAGAGGATCTGTCAGGATTGCCACCTGACAGGGAAGTTGAGTACACCATCGATTTGATGCCAGGTGTGACGCCTATCTCGATGGCACCATATCGGATGGCACCGACAGAACTCCAAGAGTTGAAGAAGCAGTTGGATGAGCTGCTCGAGAAGGGTTTCATCCGACCTAGTACATCACCTTGGGGATCACCAGTCCTCTTTGTGAAGAAGAAAGATGGCAGTTTGCGGATGTGTGTGGACTACCGACAGCTGAACAAGGTGACAGTGAAGAACAAGTACCCGCTTCCCAGGATTGATGACCTCTTTGATCAGCTACAGGGAGCTACAGTGTTTTCTAAGATTGATCTTCGATCTGGCTACCATCAGGTCAAGATTGCAGAGAAGAACATACCGAAGACGGCCTTCCGTACTCGGTATGGGCATTTCGAGTTCACAGTGATTCCTTTCGGTTTGACCAATGCACCTGTAGTTTTCATGTGCTTGATGCACTTGGTCTTGAACGAGTTCTTGGATAAGTTTGTGGTAGTCTTCATCGACGACATCTTGATCTACTCCAAGAGCAGGGAAGAACATGAGGAGCACCTAAGGGTAGTGCTACAGAGGCTGCGAGAGAAGGAGTTTTATGCTAAGTTTAGCAAGTGTGAGTTCTGGCTTGAGGAAGTTGCATTCCTTGGACATGTTGTATCCGGGGATGGGATTAAGGTTGACCCTTCTAAGGTGAAAGCTGTTCTGGAGTGGGAGCCGCCCAAAACGGTACCCGAAGTCAGGAGTTTTCTTGGCCTTGTAGGATATTATCGGAGATTCATCGAGGGATTTTCCTTGATAGTCAGTCCCATGACTAAGTTATTGAGGAAAGATCAAGCTTTTATATGGAGTGATGCCTGCCAGAAAAGTTTTGATGAACTGAAGAAGAAGTTGACAACAACACCTTTCTTGACCATACCTAAGTCAGGGGTGGAGTATGTGCTGTTTTGTGATGCTTCAGGCCTTGGTTTGGGAGCAGTTCTGATGCAAGAAGGCCGAGTGATTGCCTATGCTTCGAGACAGTTGAGACCGCATGAGAAGAACTACCTGACACATGATCTGGAGATGGCCGCAGTGATCCTTGCTTTGAAGATTTGGCGACATTATCTTTTTTAAGAGAGATGCCGGATCTTCACAGATCATAAGAGTCTCAAGTACATCATGACTCAGAAGGAACTTAACCTGCGACAATGACGTTGGGTTGAGTTGCTGAATGATTATGATTGTACTATTGAGTATCACCCTGGAAAAGCTAATGTTGTAGCAGATGCTTTGAGCCGGAGACAGCCAGAAGATGCTTCCACGACTTACTCGATGTCCTCACTCATCGAGTTAAGGAAGATGGGAGTTGTTTTGTCAGTAGATGAGACGGGAGCTTTGTTGACTCATATTGAAGTCAAGTCCAACTTGAGAGGCTGGAATGTGGAACTACAAGATGGAGATCCTGACCTGATCAAGCTGAAGGAAGCAGTCCGCAGTGGAAAGGAAGACAAGTTTCGTATAGCTGAGGATAGTGCATTGATGCTGGGGAAACGTTTATGTGTACCCAGTGTTGGTGACCTACGCAGTCAGATTCTGGAAGAGGGACATATAACGCCGTATGGTATGCACCCTGGAAGCACCAAGATGTACCAGAATTTGAGGAGTCATTTCTGGTGGCCACGTATGAAGAAGGATGTAGCCGAGTATGTGGCTAAGTGTATCACTTGTCAGCAAGTGAAAGTCGAGCATCAGGCTCCAGTAGGGAAGATGAGATCGTTGCCAGTGCCAGAGTGGAAATGGGAGATGATCACCATGGATTTTATGGTTGGATTACCGTTGACCGGAGACAGCATGATGCCATCTGGGTTATCGTTGATCGACTTACAAAATCAGCTCATTTTCTCCCCATCCGAAAGACAGATACCATGGATAAGTTGGCGAAACAGTATGTTGCAGAGATTGTGAGACTATATGGGATTCCTAAGTCCATAATCTCAGACAGAGATCCGAAATTCACGTCACGGTTCTGGAAGAGTCTGCAAGCAGCTTTGGGGACGAAGCTGAGTTATCCTCAGATCGACGGACAGTCAGAGAAGACTATTCAGACGCTGGAGGATATGTTCAGGGCTTGTGCTCTTAATTTCAGTGGGAGTTGGGATCAGTATTTGTCCTTGGCGTAGTTCGCCTACAACAACAGTTTTCATTCCAGCATCGGCATGCCACCGTTTGAGGCTCTTTACGGAAGGAAATGCCGAAGTCCAGTATGTTGGGATGAAGAAGGTCTTCGTTTGATTGTGGGTCCGGATTTGGTTAAGCAGACAGTTGACAAGATCTAGGTGGTTAAGCAGAGTATGAGAGCAGCACAGGACCGACAGAAGAGTTATGCTGACAAGCATCGTCGTGAGATGGAGTACCAAGTGGGAGAAAGAGTTTTCCTCCGAGTTGCACCGTGGAAAGGTGTTATCAGATTTGGGAAGAGAGGGAAGCTGAGTCCAAGGTACATTGGACCATATGAGATTGTGGAAAGGGTTGGACCCTTGGATTACAGATTGACTTTACCGGAGGAGTTGTCACGGATTCATGATGTGTTTCATGTGTCCATGTTGAGGAGGTACAGATCTGATCCGAGTCATGTGGTTACCACAGCAGATGTAGAGGTCGCAGAGGATCTTACGTATACAGAATTACCGGAGCAGATCCTTGCCCGAGAGGTCAGACAGTTGAGGAATCGAGTCATTCCCATGGTGAAGGCCAAGTGGAGCAAGCACTCTGCGAACGAGTCTACATGGGAAGTTGAGGAGCACATGCGATCCCAGTATCCGCACCTGTTCACAGCACCGGAGTGAATTTCGGGGACGAAATTCTTTTAAGGTGGGTAGGCTGTAACAGCCCGGGTAATTTTTACGTTTTTACCAGTACCGTAAAATTTACTTTTACAGTTAATTACCATTAAAATTAATCTTGGGTAATTAATTAACGGTAATTTACGCTTCGGATTCCGAAACTGAGCCCTATCCCACGCTCGGGATTTTTTCTGCGGATTTTCTGGACCAAGTTGGGATTTTTCGGGTCTAGGAATCTTCAGGAAAATCGAGATTAACCTCGTATTATCGGGCTAGAAATTAATCAAGGGGGTATTATTGATATTTTCTGGTCAGGACGGGACACTACTGCATAATGCAGCCGCCTTCTCCTGTGTGCTCGTGAAATTCTGTCTTCACTGTGACGCCTGTGAACCTGCCTATTTCCTTTCCTCTCCTCTCTTCTGCAACCATAATCTGCACCATCACCACTCTGCAAATCACTGCCCAACCATACTGTTGGAACTAATGCCTCATTGCTTCTTATAGGTTTTGATATTGACAAACTATTTAGGAAGCAAAAAAAATGAATTGAAATGAAGGCAAATCAATCCTCAAGCAAAAGAAACCATCAAGAACAAAGTGAATGAGCACAAGATTGAAGAGCCAAGAAAAAAGAGTTAGATTCATAAATTGTACAAGGTATAACACTCAACTCTTCTAGGACATTGGCTCAAAATAAGATAAAATTTGCTCATGCATCACATAAATATATTTCAAACATCAAACTGTTTTTCTGTGTCAATAACATCGATGTTATGTTTTAAAATATCGATGTTCTGCCTTCCAACAAATTTCCAAAACAGGCAGTAGACAAATAACATCGATGTTGGAATCCTAAACATCGATGTTCTAGTGACCGTTGCTTTTAAAATTAGTCATAACATCGATGTTCCCATTTGTAACATCGATGTTCCATATTGGTCAGTTTCAATTTGTTTTTGCCGAGTCAAAATAACATCGATGTTGCTTTCTAAACATCGATGTTCCTGCCTTCAAAGAATTTTCTTGTTCTCATGACCGTTGCATTTGAAAATATCCTTTACATAAGCAAAACATCGATGTTGGATTTCATAACATCGATGTTCTTCAATGGTCAGCTTTAATCGTTTTTTCACAGAAGCAAAATAACATCGATGTTGTGAATTAAACATCGATGTTCTTCAATGATCAGTTTTCATATCATTTTCACAGAAGCAAAATAACATCGATGTTGGCTTTTGAAACATCGATGTTCTTCATATGAAGCTTTAAAGGATTTTACACAGAATCAAAATAACATCGATGTTGGGTTTGATAACATCGATGTTTTAGTTACCGTTAGTCCAATAATTCAAATTTACTGGACACAACATCGATGTTGAGCCTTAAAACATTGATGTTATGACCGTTATTTCTGGCAATTTTTTAGCACCCACTATGTTTTGTTTAAGGTTGTTTCTTAAGTGGATTCCAAACGGCCATATAACTTTTCAGAGCTACAAATTGAGCATTCTCAGCTCTGATTAATAACCAATCAACTCTTAATATTGAAGCATTCATTTTCATACATTAAAATCAATTTTATTGAGCCAATATCCTATTGAGGATTTGAGAGTTGCCTTTTAGAGCTTTACTTGTATACTCATATCTGCTCTTTGAGAGAGTTCTTTGATTGAGTGATTGAATTGTGCATTCATACACCTTAAGGGAGGTTAGTTCCCTTGTTGAGATCCATAGGAAGAGGGTATATCTTCTTGTGTGAGAAGTCTTGAAGTGAGGTATCTTCAAGCAAGAGTGTTGAGGTTCATGTGACTTGAACTCTCAGGTTTAGGATTCTTGTAATTAGAATTCCTAGGTTGTAAACGGTTTGTTAAGCACCCGTAAGCTTAACGTAGATAGTGGAATCTTCAAGAGAGTCTCTTGAAGGACTGGATTAGCCACACAAGTAGTGTGTGTGTGAACCAGGATAAATTGCTTGTGTCCTTCAATCTTTTTAATTCCGCATTTATTTCCTGCTTATTTCGTTTTAATCCGACAAAACGCTATTCACCCCCCCTCTAGCGTAGGGCTATTGTTTTAACAATTGGTAGCGGAGCCTAACTCTCTGAAAGACTTAACCGTTTGAGAGAAACTTTCTATGGCTTCTTCTAGTTATTTGTATGCAGGGATCGCTGAAGGACAATCCACTACCCGTGCACCGTTCTTTGACGGGACAAATTACGCATATTGGAAGGAAAGGATGAGAATTTTCATCCAAGCCAATGGTTTCGCAACCTGGCTGGTGATAAAGAATGGTGTTCAGGTTCCAACAAGGACGAAAGCGGGGTACAACGAAGATGACATCCAGAGAATCGAAAACCACTCCAAGGCAATACACATGCTCCAATGTGCGATCAATCCAAATGACTATCAAACAATCTCGCGCTGCGCAACGGCCAAGGAGATGTGGGAAATGCTGGGAATCATCTATGAGGAAACCGACAGCAAGCAAGTTGAGACTGTCAACCGTTGTCTCATGGCAAAAAAAGAATCTCCGGAAGAGGTAAGTACTTCCTATTCGAATAATGATTATACATTTGAAGAGCTGCAAAATGCATTTAGTGAACTGTATACTAAATTCATTTCTGTTTCAAATGTTAATAAGAACTTAAAGAAACAGAACAAGACCTTAGAAAATAATATAGAATTATTATCTAATGATAAAGATAAGTTATCAAGTGAGAATGATAAGCTTGAAAAGGAAAAGCATGCTCTTAATATGTCCTGCAATGAACTTAATAAGAAGATTTCCTCTAATATATGTGCTTGTGTTGAATTGAGAAAAGAGAATGAATCTCTTAAGTATCAAGTTGATGACTTGAAGAGAACATTAGAGAAATCTACAAATGGTAGAGATAGTCTTAATCTTCTCCTAGGACAACAAAGAAGTCCAACACAAAAAGAAGGATTAGGTGCATCCCATATGTCAAATGATGTCAAAACTGTGGTGCTCAATGCTAAGACACATAAACATGGTGTTTCATCTTCTATTCATCATACTAGATCACATGCTCATGACACAAGACTATATACTCATCATAGAAGGTCACATGCTCAAAATGCAAGATCAAATGCAAATAGTGGAAAGTCTCATTATGCTAAAATGTATGCCTACAATGGTAGGAATGAAGAATCTCATTACACTAAACCTAAGACACACATAGCTCAATCTAGGGAAAATAGGGTTATACCTATGGAAAACAAGTTTACTAGAATGCATAGAAATAATCAAAATGGTAATTACTATCAACCTAGAAGGATGCACAATCCAAATGTCATTTGCCACTATTGTAACAGAATAGGTCACATTGCCCCGGTATGTTTTACTAGGCATAGACATTGGGCATAAGATGAGGTCTATCATTGGCATGTTTCTAACCATCAAGGACCCAGAAAGATTTGGGTACCAAAATCTTGCTAAATTGTCTTACAGGTATGCTTGAAGGCATCAAGTGTACTTTGGTACCTTGATAGCGGATGCTCCAAGCAAATGACCAAAGAAGCATCCAAGTTCTTGAATGTGGAACCACCTGTTCGATTTCGGTAGAAATGCAAGGTTGAGTGATGGTGCAAAACCGGACCAGAAGATGACAACATCGATGTTTAATAAGCAACATCGATATTCCATATTTTTCAGCTCACTTGTGTTTTTCAACCAGTAGCTGAAAAAACATCGATGTTGTATCGCCAACATCGATGTTCCAACGTGAACACCAAGCCATAAATCGAGATATACATATCGATGTTTTGTATCAAACATCGATGTTCGGTAAGAACTTTATTTTTCCAGTAGCCTTTAAACATTGATGTTCGTTTTTTACACATGGTAGCATGTTCATGACTAAGTGCTTCTGGAAGAATATTCAGATTTCCTTTAATTTAAGTTAAGTATATAGAGATTAGACATCATTTTATTCATGATCATATGCAAAAGAAAGATATAACACTTGATTTTGCCAAGACCAATGGACTTTCATGATGCTAAATTCGTACACAAACACACAGAATTTTATTGATCTCATATTTGGCATTCACACTTACAAACAAGAGACACAGGATTACATCATTTATATTACAATCAGACACATATTTAAAGACATATCTACCTATCTGCTTCTAACGATTCGGCACAGCTGTTACAGTGAAGCCATTCGGAGTATTAACTATATTAACTCTAATGCTATGATTCCAAGCAAGCCATATTCCACCCGAATTGTTCTGGCCAGGAAGCTCGAACCGATGTGTTGGTGGAAAGCGAAGAAGGATAACTCCGTGGTCTCCAGTTTGCTGCCATTGAGTCTCGGTAAGCAGAACCATGTTTGGTTTATATTGGTTCTTCAGGTCTCGTAGGGTTCGAACAAAATCTTGGGAACGTGCTGTGATACCCCTGCAGTTCCACACCAAAAGGCGAACCTTTGGCCAAGTGGGCGCTACTCCAGCTACTCGAGGAATGCTCTGAGCTGTCATTGTAATCTGGTAATAACTGCCCTCGTTCAAAGTCTGGTAGGTTGGTTCCAACTGAAGCTCCTGAAACCTGTCAGAGATAAAGAACATTGTAGAATTGGTCGTACCGTAGTAGGAAGCTTGCAGGGATTGTTGATGTTCCAGGAAGATGGTCTCTTCCATAGGGGTGACAAAGAATCGGGACGAATAAATCTTGTCTACAAAGACAAGACGAGGAATTCTTGCTAGTTCCTCTGGAAATGGCCCTTGTTGCTCATTTATGATGCTGAAGGCCAACCGATTTCTCCTACCTATGCTTGCACCCTCAACAAAAAAGACAGTGGAAGGGGAAGGCATTTTTTGCTTTTGATTTTTTTTTACTAACTCTCTTTCAGAAATTGGCTTATAAATTTTATGAGTTTAATGAGCTCTAACGTATGTGTATTTAAAGAAACACAATTGCATTGCTTCTTCACTCAGAAGGTGACCCCTACCAATTTTTGAAGTGTCCAGAAGTGTTCAGGAGGTGACCCCTACCTATCCTTGGAGTGTCATGAACAACGTTCAGAAGAAGGCCCCTCCAAACTGCTTAGATTTTCAAAATTTCTTTTTGAACAACTTGCCAATTCATTTATTACTAACCTCCAAATTTTTCAGATAATCAAGCATCTAATTTGTTGAAGATCCTAGCCTAACTTGCATTATTGATTCATCACGGGATTTACTGTCTGATTAGTTGGGCCTCAGAGGCAACCAAAGTCCAACTGACAAGACATTCCCTCGAGACTGGTGTACTTACGACAAGGAGATACCTCCTCATTCCGGGACGATAGAAATCCAAGAAAATAATTCTTGGAGGCAAAGGCCATCTTACTACCCTTAAAATTGTTACATATGTTCTATCTTACTAAAACTAGTGTATTATCTTTGCTAACTTGAGCACCCGAGGCTCATCTAACTATGTTTGGCAGGTACCCCTCACTAAGGCCAAAAGACAGGGGGAACAAAAATCTGGTGGAACCAACAACATCGATGTTGTTACCATACACATCGATGTTTGAACAATTCGGATTGAAGCAAAATTGGACTAGAGGCCGGAAAACATCGATGTTCAAAATTCAACATCGATGTTTAATCAAGAGAACCATCCTGTATCATCCAGAGAACAATCAAGACATCAATCAAAATGTAATAACATCGATGTTGAGTATCACAATCGATGTTCAGGTAAGTCTTCAAAACTCATTGATGTTTGCACTATTTCTCTTAATTTCTTTAAATTTCTGAAGGTCCAAAACATCGATGTTTTGAGGACCAACATCGATGTTTAACCATTTTGATTAAACATGGAATTCGGCAGAGTACATAAAATATCGATGTTGCCTATAAAAACATCGATGTTTGGACTGTTGCAGGTTCAAAAATATAGCCGTTGAGCTATGCAGGTTTTTCGGCCGACCGTTGAAAACATCGATGTTATTTGCAGAATATCGATGTTTCGCTGACTGAGCATCATCAAACATCGATGTTTCGTAGGACAACATCGATGTTTAACAGAAATTTTTCAAAAAAAAATTTTCTACCCAACGGCTACTTTTCTAAGCCTTACTATATAAACCATGCTTCTCTTTTTACTCCTCACTCTGTAAATTTCTGAAAAATCAATACCAACTCCATTCATCCATTTCCAAACACAAACCCCAAATTTCCTTTCATTTCTTCCTTCTATAATGGCTGGTGACAAACGTCGTTCTAAGGGCAAACAGGTTGCTCATGACCATCAAACCAAGAAAAAGGGTGGATCCTCAAGTGCTCCTCACAAATACTCTGTGCCCAATTCAGAAATTTGGTTTAGTTCCAAAGATGAGCTTACACACTACAAATCCTTCTACGCAACTCGCGCCATCGCTTCTCCTAGGTATCTTCCAGAAAATTACCGACAGAAGAAGCAATTTGCTAACCTTGAACGTTACTTACGGGAATCCCGTCTCTGGAACTTTGTGACACGGAAGCAATACCATTTCAATCCGGACTTCATCCGTGCCTTCTACACAACCCTTCATCGTGACGGTGATGTCCTCTCTGCCAGCGTCAATGGGAGACGCTTTCAGGTGACATTGGAGCAGTTCGGACAGCTTGCAGGCCTACCTGTCCAAGGTGATGACATCGTTACTTATGGAGGTGATCATTTCCTTACTCTCCATGAAACCCAGCTGTTGTCTGATCTCGGTTTCACTGAAGTGCACCGAAATCACTCCAATCGGCCAACCATTCACTCAATCAACCCAGAGTACAGAGTGCTCTTCTATTTGCTTACACAAGTGATCAAACCTCGGGCCGGTAATCACACCAACTTCACAATTGAGGACGAAAAAGTCCTGCACGCCATTATTCACGGAGCTCCGATCAATTGGGCACGATTTGTGCTCATGCACATGGCCGAGCACACTTCCAACGACCATCCCCTTCCATATGCCTTTTTGGTTGTGGATATTTGTTTGAGTGCAGGACTGACTCCCTTTGAAGGAACTCAAACTACTCACTCCAAACTTTGGGGAATTAACGATGCCACTTTTCACAAGCGTCCAT
>JAKUCV010006813.1:2609-16579 GCA_028386065.3 Turnera subulata | reverse complement strand
AAAAAAAAAAAAAAGAGTTGAAATGATTTTATGACAAAGGAAATTTGAGAACATAAATCTTAAGAGAAAAAAAAAAAAGCAATTCCAAATAGAGCATATAAATCAAAAATAGATATTTCGTCCATCAGCAAAAGGAAGATCCTCTTCTTAATACCTTAAAACGAAAAGTTCCAGTCCTCACATCCCAGAACAATCCAACCTCATCTCCAGGATTGAGAGGCTTGCCGCGAACGACATCAATCATCCCCAGGAAATACGAATCGTCAGGTCCATTCTTGAAGTAAAGATTGTCACTCTGAAACTTCTGGGGCGACTCATGATCGGTATAATCAATCACTAAAAGAAAGACCTTGTTGCCCAAGACAACATAGTTGGTCATTTCCATGGTCCAATACCTGAATACATGCTTGAATGTTTCTTCATGCGACAGTGGAAACATCCCACTCACGATCTCGGTGCTGGTGATCCTCTTCTTGATCAGCCATGGATTGTTTGGGTCGATTCGCAGCGGCGGGTACACGTCTCTTATCTCCACTAGGCTGCGAGTTACTTGGTGGGGAACGTTCCTGGCTGCTGCTGCTTCTTCTCCACCATGGAGGGAATAAAATTGTAATAAAAGGTCTTCTTTGTAGTTGTGATCATGGTCATATTTTCATCAACCTGGGAAACAAATATTTCTAGTAGCAGAATTGATATGAGAAGCTACTAAGTTTGTTTTAGGAGCCGGCGGACGTCTTTTCTTCCTCACAAAATTGGGCTAATAATTTTTTTTTTTCTAGGGAAGGTTTGCATTCCCACAGTCAAATATAATGCTACCACACTTACTCATTCGCTAATGAAACTTTTACTAATTAATTAATCAAGATTTGTTTTTTTTTTTTGAGAATCAAATCAAGTTTTCTCATTTCATAAACTTTGTTAGGGAACCCCAAACATTGAGTACACTGTGTAAAACTAGACAAAGTATACAAGCATGCCATCATCTAGGCATAAGTAGCTGAAAACTTGATACCCCAAAAGGAACACAAATGCTGCAATTCTATAGAAAGGGGACGGGGTTTAAGATTTGAAAGACAACATAAACGTAATTTTAGATCAGAACATATGTCAGCCACAACTGCATCAGGAGGCCAGGAGCATTGATCATGAAGCTGCGCATTTCTTTCACGCCACAGGTGATAGACAGATGCACACCAAGCAAGCCGGAGCACCAAAGTAGAGAGAGTTCTTTTTCTGTAGAAACTTTTGAGCCCAATTAAATTCATCATTCCATGAGCCTATTAAGCGTGTGACATTATAGAGGTTAAGCATGCGAGACCAGACTGCATTGGAGTATGGGCATTGGAAAAAAAGATGATCTCGAGATTCATCAACTTGTGAACGTAGAAGACAGCTTGCATTAGATATAACACCCCAGGATTGTAACCTCTTCCGGGTTGTGAGCCGATCCAAAATAGCAAGCCAGCAAATAAAGCTGTGCTTTGGGATGAATCCCATAGACCATAACAACTTAAACCAAGTGAGCCGAGGCTTTCTAACACGAATAAAATTCCATGCGCTTTTGATAGTAAACTTGCTTGAGGATGTTAGGGTCCATTGAATCTGATCAGCTCTAGAAGAAGGGATAATGGAGCTCTCTACTGCATGTTGTAAACTAGCAATAATATGCATTCTACTAGTTGGCCAATTCAAAAAGTATCAGAGATCAGCATGCTAACCTTTGCCTGGACTGGGATTTTAGTGCAAGGAATTTGACCAGCAGGTATTAGTAAATGAAGAGGCCCCTGCGGGTGCCAGTTGTCCCACCACACAAATGTGTTTTCACCATCTCCAATTGAGTGAACAATAGCTGCAGTAAAAGAGTTTCGAATTTTAAAGATCTCGCAAAAGCTCCAGGAACAACTTGAGGGAAGAGATAAACTCCAAAAACTCCGGCCTTTTAGTATATATGTAGAAACCCAGGCTACCCATAGTGAGCCAGCACATATCAAGATATTCCATAGATGCCGAGCAAAGCTAGCCTGATTCCACTCCTTGATTTTTTCAGTCCGAGACCTCCTTCCTACTTAGGCAGAGTAATTTCAGTCCAGGCTACTATAGTTTTTTTTGCATTGGTTGCAGAACCTGACCAGAGAAAAGAAGCACACAGTTTTTTGACTTCTTTTATATAAAGGTGCTGGTCAAGTACGTTTGTATGCTAAACTGTACAGACATCACCAGCTAAAGCTTTCCTGCGAATGAGAGATACTTTGAGCTCTAGGATTGTATGCAGGCTGTAATCTTATTAATCAAAGGCTGACAATGGGCATAGGTAAGCCGACCAGAGATTAACGGTACACCAAGGTATTTTACAGGGAGGCTGCCTTTAGTAAATCCACAGATAGAAAGAAACTACTGCTCCTGAGTTTCCGATACTCCTGCTATGAACACTTCACTTTTTGCAGGGTTAAATTTAACGCCAGAAAAGTGATAAAAATCCCTGAATAGATGAGTTATAGTTGTAGCAGCTTGTACGCTTCCATCAGAAAAGACCACTAGGTCGTCAGGAAAACAAAGATGGGTGAGGTTCACATGGGAACATTTAGGGTGGAATGGGAGTAATTTATCAGCTGCAACTTTAGTGAGTAAACAAGAAAGTACCTCCACAGTGATTACGAAAAGGTAAGGAGAAAGGGAGTCACCCTGTCGCATACCCCTTCCTTCTTGAAAGTAGCCACATAAAGCTCCATTTATTAAAACAAAAAACATGGCCGTGGTAAAACAGGTTTGGAGCCAAGTAATAAACTGAGATGGGAACTTCATAGCAGTCAATACATTTAGCAAAAAACTCCAGTGAATAGTGTCAAAAGCCTTCATCAAGTCAATCTTCATTGTACATCTACTAGATATGCCTGGCTTATGATAATTATGGACTAATTCATGTGCTAGTAGAATATTGTCAGCAATTCTATGTCCTGGGATAAAGGCAGTCTGACTCAGACTGATAAGGGAAGGGAGGCATTTCTGAAGTCTATTGGCCAAGATGGTGGAAATGCATTTGTAAAGAGTTGAGCAACATGCAATTGGTGTAAAATCTGTAAGTTTTTGAGCATTTGGTACTTTTGGGATCGGGCTAAGAATAGTGGAGTTTATACCTCTGAGCAGCCGTCCAGAGGCAAAGAATTTCTGAACTGCACTAGTGACATCGACACCAATTATCGCCATGCAGCTTTATAGAACTCAGTAGTATATCCATCAGGTCCCGGAGATTTATTAAGAGCCAGTAAGAACATTGCAGTTTTAATCTCAGCTGGAGTGACTACTGCAGATAGCATTTGAGCATCAGATTTCGAGACAGTATGGTGTAAAAGAGCTTGAAGAAGATGAACAGGGGGAGGATGAACTTCAGCATTTTTCTGCCCCAGGAGTGTAGAGTACAAGTCAACTATAGCCGCCTCAATTTGTGCAGATTGAGTTAATAAAACCCCTTGAAGAGTTAAAATGGGACGAATTAAATTCCTAGCCTTCCGGACTAGAATCACCACATACAAGCCAGGATATTCGAGATCTTTGCTTCATAAAAGATTCTTCGGCAGTTTTGAGCTCAGAGATGGATTGAATTAAACCTTGCTCCATAAGTAAGAGATCAGGAGTGATGTTTCCTGCAAAAAGCTGCATTTGTACAGAGTGCAATTCCAAGTTTGCAAAAGCAATCTTGTTTTAAATATCATCATAAGCTGTATGATGGAGTTTTCGAAGTTCTGTCTTGAGTAACTTTAATTTTCTCCAAAGCCTGAACATAGCAAAACCCTCAATAGAATGGGACCAGGCAGCTGAAACTACAGGAAGAAACTGCAGGTGCGAAACCCAATGGTTGCAGAATTTGAAAGGCCTGGGCCCTGAATTTATTGTTTGGTTGTTGGTAAAAAGGATGGGACAGTGATTAGATACTTCTGAGGTAAGAAATTCCACTTTGCTATAAGGGAAGGCAACAAACCAATCAGCATTTGTTAGAAACCAATCAAGCTTTCTAAAAATGGGATTTGAGAATTGCCGATTGGTCCATGTAAAAAAAGAACCAGTAAATGGATGATCAATCAGCCCATTTGCAGTATGACAGTCATTAAACTGTGTAATTTCTAGTAGCATATGGAGAATAGAGGAGCTTGACTCAGAGGATGATCTAACAATATTCAAGTCCCCGGCTATACACCAAGGCTGATTTCCAATCACAGAAGCAAAATTTGAAAGGCTGGGAAATAAGCTGCTTGAGCGTTCAAGTGCAGCATTTGAACCGTAGACAAAAGTAGCAAAGCAAGAAGAATGTTCAATGGTGCAGGATATATAACAATGCAAAGCTTGAGCAGATGAGTTCAATATGCGGAGATCCACCTTGTCTGACCAGAGAAGCCAAAGTCGGCCAAGGCGCGCATGTTGATAATTAGTAGCAAATTGCCATTGTGGTAGAAAAGTCTTTCTAACATCAGCAGCACACACAGGTTGAACTTTCATCTCAGTTAGACACACTATATCAACAGAATACTTGTATACAACTTTGAGCACTTCATTTTTTTTTTAAGGATCATTGAGACCTCGAACGTTCCAGATAATCCACTTCTTTTAAGAAGAAATCGGATGAGTGACTGAATTCCCGGGAGGGGAGACTTGAACTTGAACAGGTTTAGACTTGGCACTGCGTCCTCGCTTTTGCTTGGGCTTACCAGGTTGCTGAACAGCCTTAGCTGGAGCATTTGGGAGACTAGAAGCCAGAGGCAGAGTGTCCAGCGAAGAGGAGGGGATAGCACTACTAGAAGGAACTGGGATAGGGTCATTTAGTTTCAAGATATTGGAAGCCAAAGACAGAGTGGCCAGAGAGGAAGAAGGATCAAGATTTCTAGAGGGAACTGGAATAGGAACATTTACTTGTTCAGAGGGTTCGAAATCAAGGAAACTAGAGGCAACAACAACTGGGAGAGGGTCAGGATAGGAGATTACTGCAGTTTCTGGTATAGTTGAAGTCAGAGCAGCAGGCATAATTGGTGGACATGGAATAGCTTCATCTGTAGGAATAGAGAAATCATTTGTAATAGCAGAGGACTTTTTTGGAACTTAGACTTTTGTTGATCTCTTCACAGGACAGGTAAGCTCGTGATGATCCCAGCATTTGCAGAATTCACAGTGAGAAGGTTTCCAGCAATATATGATATCAATTACAACAGCCTCCCCATTAATATCAGGCTTCAGTTTAGAAAGTAGTGGCTTAGAGAAATCAACATTGACACACACAATAGCACAGTCACTTTTGAAAATTTTTGAACAATCTTGATCAGCATGGAATGGTTTACCAATGACACCAGACAAATAGCTAAGACCTTCCTTGGTAAGCAATTCCATAGGCACATGTTTGAGCTTGATCCAGACCGGAAACAAAGCATTAGAGAAATCCATCTTCTTAAAAGAAGAGCTCCATGGCCAGAGCATTAAAGGCACACCTCCAACATGCCAAGGCCCCCGAGTCAAAGCGCGTTGATAAGCAGCAGTATTAGGAAATTGAAAGAGGAACAACCCCTCTTTATAGTGAGAAACTGAGACAGAGCCATCACGCCCCTATAGCTTATTCGAAATCACATGAATAAGACCTAAATTCGGCGCAGAACCCACAAACTTACCAATTAAACACAGAGAATACTTTTTATGGCCAATTTCAAACAACTCAGGAAGAATGCACAACATATTAGTATCAGCACTAAAAACAGCTTGCATGAAATTAAGTTGCGGATTAGACTGGGAAGGAGCAGAAACAACCTTTGACCAAGAAGGAGCAGGCACTGTTGAGGAACCACCAGACACCGGGACCAGAATGGCAAGTAACTCAGCCACCGACAACAAAGGATCATCAGTACAAGGTAAAGAAGTGGCCACAATCGTAGCCCCAGCAGTGAAAGGCGCATCCTCAGAAGAAGCAAAAACCACAGGAGAATGAGTCGAGACAACACTTTTTTCCCTTCAATTGCTTTGTAGAGGCAATTTTAGGGTTTGGGTGAAGTTGCCCCGAATCCATCACAAGAAGCGATTTCTCTCGAATAAGACCAGTAGCATCAAGAAGATTAGCCGGTGCCATAGATGAAAAGACTAGAGATCAAAAGAAGAACAGATGCGAACACTGAATTCTCCAGAAAAATTCATTAGAAGAATTGAATTCTATGGAAAATTTTAGAGAGAGAGGTTAGAGAGAGAATCCCATATTTCATACTTTTTTGATCTCTAATTAATCAAGATTTTGGTATTTACTATCGGGACTTGATTGCTTTTTAAGACCATTCTTAATTAGCAGACCCAAACATGGAATATTCGCGATTACTTTCTTATGTAGGTTACCTTTACCTCTTACCAATTAGAGAACCCTAATTAAATACGCGGGATACTTTTCATATCTTCTTCACATTTAATTGCTTGCTACGTTGATTTCTCGGCATTTTGGAGAACCTGATGTGTTTTTTTTTTTTTGGTAATAATGGAATCTTAGGAGTGATTTTTGCATTATACTGAACTAGATATCATTTTATAGTTAACAAGCCTACCGAATTTACGCTGTCAGGACCCATATTAAAAATTGGAAAAATTTAAAAAAATATTAGTTTATCTATCTAATAATTGATTTTGATACAATGAAATCTACTCGCCGGGCTCGTCTTTAGGTATTGTAGCGAAATCGTGTTGACTTCCAATTAGGACTTATAGACGAACCCATCATTGAAGATATAATTTTTTTTTGTTTTATTTTCTTAATAAATATTCATGGCAATTGGAAGTCTGGAGAAAGGACCTCCTATTAGATATCGTGCTTAGGTTAATTAGCTTTGCAAGGTGCTTATAATAACATCACTCTATCGAATCCGATGACTGGTCAGTAATTTGATCATATCTTTAGCAGTATCTCAAGTTTCATGCCTCCAATACACAGGAAAAAAAATAATGCCAAAAACAACAACGATTATTTATAAGGCTGGTACATCGGAAGAAGTGAGATTGATCAAACATAACAACAGTCTATCACAAACATAAAAAATGAAGATCAAGAATTAACTCCAAAGGAGATATCTTTTTTTTTGTTGTTGATCCAATAGAGGTATCAACCTATCATTACAAAAAGGCAAACTTAACATGACATAATAAAAGATTGTTGAAAAGGCACAATTTATTCCTCTTAATTACCAGGTGTGGCATATATATTAAGAGATTCTAGGAATTGCTGTAGGATGTTGCTTTAGTGGTAATTGGAAGGCACCTTCAAGAAAAAGTCCTTTAGGGTGGAATCCATCCACTAATTTAATTTCTTTGGACCTTAAATTGCAAGAATAAATTTGGCTCAAGCCATAATACAAGTAATTAGCAAAGTAGACAGTATGCTCATCATTGGGGTCCAGAGATAGAGCACCTAGGGTTGGCTGGTCACGTCTCAACCCCCAATTCAACATACCATCATCATAAACAGCATCCCTCCAATAAACTTCACCCTTGAGGCTCCACTGTCCCCTGCGATGCTCCTCCAGTTCATCACCATCATCACTGTTTGCTGCACCGCAGTCCTCCTCCTCCTCTTCTTCTTCTTCTCCTTCTTCCTCTTCCTCCTCCTCCTTTTCCTCTTCAATAACTACTTGCCTCTCATATGTTTTACCCTTGACACTCCACTTCCCACTCTGGTAATCCTCCAATTCCCAAACTCTCAGAAATCCATGTTCTAGAGTTTCAACGTTGGACATAGGAAGGTAGGGGCAAGATAGCTGCAACAATCTCAAAGAATCTTGATAAACCCCGAATGCTATACTGGTGACGGGTGCGATTGGATCATCTGGCATAGTAATTATATCGCACCGTCCTGGCTCCAACAAATTATAAGCAACAATACTTCTACGATCGCACTGCATAAAAACAAAGCCTTTCCATGAAAAGGTTTCTTGGAAACCAGGGAAGGTGTGGAGCCAAAAGTAAAATTTGCGGTTGTAAGGAAGCAAGACCTTCAGCTCTCTCCACTGTTTCGTTTCCCAAGAGAATATCTCTGCTGCGAACCAGGGAACAAACCCTTGCGTCTTGTGAATCCGAACCACCTTGAAATTTTTCTCTTCGCACATTA
The DNA here is from genome assembly GCA_028386065.3 of Turnera subulata. Lineage (NCBI taxonomy): Eukaryota > Viridiplantae > Streptophyta > Magnoliopsida > Malpighiales > Passifloraceae > Turnera > Turnera subulata. Next base: position 8,466 of record JAKUCV010006813.1, on the reverse strand, counting down.
GACCCACCGCTAAATTACGAGTGTTGAAAACTATTTGGTTGTACCATTTTACGTGCCAGTGCTTGTCAAGAAAAGGAGGGAGAGCCACCCACTGCTTCGTTAATGGATTGCAAAGGTAGTAGATTCGCTGCTCAAGATTGGTAGGGTGACATAAGAGTAAGTCTTTGTGTGATGCTGCAATCCGGATGGAGCCTGGCTTGAAGCAAGGCAGAAACTCTAAATTAAATCATGATGTGGAATATTGACCTACTTGGTCAGTGAAAAGTTATACTTGATGTTCCATGGACTTAGACTCTGAAACGATATCGGTGCAGTTGAGGACTAGGGCAAAGGGTTCAAAGAGACGGTCCCTTAACTCACACGTCCCGGGTTCGATCCGGAGAAACGTGGAGATATGGAAAATGCACCTGTTGGGAGTGGTTAAATATGCTGGACCCCGCTCGTGGTCTTAGGCTAAATGCCCGGGAAGCGAGATTGGGTGTCGAGCCACGGATGAGATTAGTCTGGTTTGTCGAGCTGGGATGCTCAATACTATAAAAAAAAAAGAGACCTAAGGAAAAAGGGAGTGGAGATCAAGGATTTCCATTGCTTGGAGACTAGCTGACATTGAATGGAAAATTTCAATGAGGGTAGTCGAAGCAGAATTTCTATCAATAAGGAATCATGAAGATCATGGATAGAAGATGGTTTTCCTCTAGAGTTGCCTACAGCCATTGTTGGCGGCGGCTGCAACAACTTGGATGGGCTAGAATGAATAAACAACCATGTGACAATAGGGTTATATAAGCATCTTGGCTTCAAATCTTCCTAATTATTAAACAGTCTTATAGGTCGGTTGCAGCCATTTAACAAATAAAAAAATAGAGTAAAAAGAAAATGTAAGTTTCCCTAGGCTATATGACAATCATATACAAGCAAAAGATGCAGCGGAAGCAAAGGAAACTTAGCCAAGAACCACATGTGAAGCATATAAACCGTATAACAAATGTTACATACCTGTAAGGTTAGGATCTTTCACCTAACTTGTGTAAGGAATCAGTAAGAGCAAGAAGAAGACCTGCTCCTCTATGGTATCCACACGAACCGTGATCAGCTTGAAACGTCACACGAATCAAGCCACGAGCTCCCCGGACTGATGTGCTAGCAAGAGTAAAACCGGGGCTTAAAGTGTGTATGGTTTTTTCTTCCTTTCACAAAGGAGAAGAAGCTAAGGGAAGAGAGTGTTTTTTGTGTGTCTTGTGCTCTCAAATACAGGAGCAAAAACGTGAGGGATGAGGGAATGATCAGATCACCAAAACTCATGTCCACACACACAAAAACTAATGGAGATGGTGGAGGTAATGACCAACACTTTGGCCCCATTACCCACCATAATCATGTCCAAACATAATAATATCTCCACTACACTTTGTCAACATATACAACACCTATAGTGGCTCAATTATGCAGACAATAAGTGGACCAACCAGCCCAAAACGACCTGGTTCAACCATGGTCCAACCACGGTCCAACCACACCCGGTCCAACCATGGTCCAACCACGGTTCAACCATCTGCTCGAATCAACGGTTCTATGTGTGTGACCCTGTAGGCACTTGTAACGTCCGGAATAATTGTAAAATTCTCATTTTACAATTATAAGCAAAGAGCCGCGTCTAGCAACACATCATTGCTACCCGAACGACAAGATCAGAACTGATTCACTATGCCTCGGAATATGTCATCGTCCCATCGTCTCATTACCAAGATTAAACCGAGACATGGAATATGTCAATCTCGTATATGTTTAATCTCGGTTTCTTGATCCTCGAGTTAACTGTGTAAAACGGATACCAATGACATCAACATATCATAATCCGAGCACGGCCGTGCATTTACAGTTCAACTCTATCAAGAAACCATCCCATGATATACCCATTATATGGGTTGGACGAATCCCCTCTGGATCATACAAAACCCGCTACATACTACATCATATACCCAATGATTACCCTTATGCCCACCCAGTTACGGATGACTAGGAATAATATCAAAGTACATGACTCATATGTTGGGAACCTTGACGATCTCAGGTCAAAGGACAACACATCAATAAGTAACGCTATCGACAAACATATAACGTTCCATGTAGCGTTCTTATTTCTCATAAACGATACTTATTGGAATAACCTTAAAGTGTATGTACATGACTATAAATAAACATCCATGATTGGCTTTTGGGCATATTACTAACAATCTCCCACTTGCACTAAAGCCAATCATCTATGTATCTTATACATGTGGATCTAGCATGACCATCATGCTTCAGTTGCATGAGAAGATTAGACAATGTATCTGCTACATTGTTCCCAGAAGGAACTATACACAGCCTTAGTTGTAGAGTCGGTGGCTGTTCTTGCTTGGAACTCTTCCAGCTCACAGTACCATCTCCAAGACGAAACACATATCCTTATTGCGATCTAAATTCATCCCTGTCAGTTTGGAAGCTGGCATCTTTGAAACACTTTACAACATGCCCATCAACGCTTCCGTAAACCAGGAATGCATCCTTAGTGCTTCTCAAGTACTTAAGGATATTTAACCATTATCCAGTGACTATCACCGGGATCAGATTGGCATATGCTCGTGACACTCAGAGCATAAGCGACATCCGGTCTAGTACATGGCATGGCATACATGATAGATCCTATTGCAAACGCATAAGAAATCTAACCCATCCGCTCTCTCTCCTTAGTCATACTAGGATACAGATTCTTTGAGAGAGCTAAGCCATGTGACATAGGCAAGAAACCGTTCTTGGTATCTTTGCATGCTAAACCTCTTTAGCATCCTATCAATATATGTACTCTGGCTTAGCCCGAGAAGCCTTTTGGATCTATCTCTATAGATCTTTATGCCCAACACTTAGGCAGCTCCTCCTAAGTCCTTCATTGAGAAATTCTTTCCTAACCAAGTCTTTACAGACTTTAGTGTCAGAGTGTCATTTCCCAATAAGTAGGATGTCGTCAACATACAACAACAAGAAAACAATAGTGCTCCCACTAACCTTCTTGTAAACACATGAATCATCTTCACTTTTAATGAAACCAAACTCTTTGATTACATCATTAAAACGAAGATTCCAACTCCTTGAAGCTTGCTTAAGTCCATAAATGGACCTTTGCAACTTGCATACCATATCTCATAGTCATGGCAAGCAGCTATTAGCCTATAGAATCCGGATGGATTTAACTATGGCGACTGATGAGAAGGTTTCATCATAGTCAAAACTATGAACTTGCTTGAAACCTTTTCGCAACCAATTGCCCTTTAAAGATAATCACATTACCATCCATGTAGGTCTTTCTTAAAAACCCATTTACACCCTATAGGTTTTACCCTTTCAGGTGGATCAACCAAGGTCCATACCTTGTCTTGATACATGGATTCCATTTCCGAATTCATAGCTTCAAGCCACTTCTTGGAGTTAAGACCCGTAATGGTCAGCTGATAGGAAGTGGGCTCATTCTCGTCTATGAGCATCACGTCTCCGGTATGGGTCATAAGAAATCCACATTTCTCAGGCTCATACCGAGTCCTATCCGACCTGCGCGGTCCATGTGTTATAGGTACAGGATTCTCATCCACAACAACTTGCGGATCCTGTCCTTTGTTCCATCTCAGCCATTTTAGCTCGAACTTCTTCGAGTTCTATTATCCTCCCACTGATTCTTCTAGAAATGAACACTATTTCTAGAAAAATTGCAGTCCGAGCCACAAACACTTTGTGCTCTATGGGATTATAGAAATAATACTCTGTAAGGTATCATACAAAAGGCACTTGTCAGATTTAGGGTCGCGTTTATCCGATGCTTCTCGTCTCACGTAAGCATGACAACCCTAAACCCTCTTAAAAGACAAGTTGGGATGCTTCCCAGTCCATATCTCATATGGTGTCTTTTGACCGATATAGATGGAACACGGTTAAGTGTAAATACAGCACTCAATAATACATGTCCCCAAAAGGAAGAAGAAAGGTTAGCTTGACTGATCATAGAATGAACCAAGTCCAACAAGGTCCCATTCCTCCTTTCGGATACAACATTTGATGGAGACGTATCCGGTGGAGTAAGTTGTGATACTATACCACAACCCTTTAGATGATCCAGAAACTCTCGGTCTAGTATTTACCGCCTCGATTTCTTTGAAGCATCTTAATACCTTTCTGAGTTGATTCTGTACTTCATTCTTGAATTCTTTGAACCTTTCAAAGGATTCCGACTTGTGTCTCATTAGATACACATAGCCGAATCTACTGAACTCATCAGTAAATGTAATGAAGTATTGAGAACCACCTCTAGCCTGTGGAGACACTGGTCCGCATACATCAGTATGTATTAGACTTAGCAAATCCGAGGCTCCTCACCTTTACCCGTAAAGGAAGCCTCAGTCGTTTTGCCTAATAAACATGACTCATATGTCTCATATGATTCAAAATCAAATGAGTCTAAAATTCCAACTTTATGGAGTTTAGGAATACGAGTCTAGTTTATATGGCCCAAACGAGTATGCCAGAGATAGGTTTCACTAGAATCATGTAATCTAACCTTCTTCGTATTAATGTTATAGATAGGCATTATAAGGTTTAGAACACACAAAACATTATTTAAAATGCACCACCATAATCAATTTCATTGAAATAAATAGAACAACAATTGTTCCTTATTATCAATGAAAAACCTTCTTGTCGATATAAGACACAGAAATCAAATTCCCGCTTATGGTAGGTACATAATAGCAAATGTCCAGTTCTAAAACCAAACCAATCGGTAAGGATAGATAGAAAGTCCCTATGGCTAATGTAGCAACTCTTGCTCCATTTCTGAGGTGTAGGTCTACCTCATCCTTAGCGAATCTCATGGTCTCTATAACAAAATACATGAAGCGGAAGTCTCACTTTCCTTCTGCTTCTTTACCTCTTGAAGGTAAACAGGGTAGTTACGGTTCTAATGGCTTGGTTTGTTGCAACAGAAACAATTTCCTTCTTTTGCAACACCATCCTTGGGTTTCAGCACATGAGAGCAAGAAGATGCACATGCACCAAACCTTTTGGTACGTTTCTTCTTCCTCTCAAAATTTGCTTTACCCTTTCCTTCACTAAGGAAACCAAGACCCCTAAAGCTCTCAATGTATCTAAACATCTTGAGCATATGAGGTCTAACGGGTGATAACTTAGCCATCTTGCATTGAAAATTGCCTTAGAGGTCTCGTACCTCTCATGCCTTGCTCGCTCTTCTCAGAGCGTTTTTAGGTGTTCGATCATATCGAACGCCCACATGTTCTCATCTTGCTTCTGAAGCTCAGAGTCCATGGAAATTACCATAATGCATGTAACATCCAATGCATCATCAACATGCTACTCACAAGCATCTGTTAGTAATATGCACAAAAACCAATCATGGATGTTTATTTATAGTCATGTACATACACTTTAAGGTTATTCCAATAAGTATCGTTTATGAGATAAACGCTTGCACATACTTATAACCCTAGTATATATATATATTTGATATGTATATTCTTAAATGTCCCTAGTCGGTTATTATTACGGATGGCTTGTAATAATAAATTAAGACTAGCGTATGTTGAGAATTTATATGTGATATGAATTCTACATATGGGAACAAGTTGGAGAACTTGTGGACTGGACCGACCCACATAAGAACACTACATGGAACGTTATATGTATGTCATTAGTGGTTCTTATAGATGTGATTGTCCTCCGACCTGAGATCGTCAAGGTATCCAACATATGAATCATGTATTTTGATATTATTCCTAGTCACCCGTAACTGGGTGGACATAAGGGTAATCATCGG
>JAKUCV010006812.1:5007-25457 GCA_028386065.3 Turnera subulata | reverse complement strand
TTTTTTGAGAATCATAGTAAATAAGAATTTGATTATGCGTTATTTTGGTTAAATATGAAACAAGGGGATTGAATACTTACTGAATCTATATCTTATATTTTGAAACAAAATAAAAAAAAAATCACGATTTATACAACCATGACACGTTAACTAATCCACTATTTACTTGGGTAGGAGAGCAAATTTATGATTTTTTTTTCTTCTAACAAGGAGATATAAAATATCAAAAATGACAAAAAAGAGACCAATATTATGAGTACACAAACCGATTATATATTTCATCCGTTACAAAACTGGTCCTAGAATTGTAATTCACAAATTTGATCTTTCGCATTTTAATTTCATTTTGTTGCATGATATCAAATTCTTTGATGTTGACTTTTGAGCCATTAGGGTTAGGTGCTCTTTTTGTCTGTAGTAGGAGTGGCAACTCCGTAGCCCAATTGCTAGCTAGGAAAGCTGGCTTTCTTATCTATCCTCCTATATAACCTATTAGATAGCTTACCCTCCTAACTGGGATCCTCATCATGGGGGCTTATTGAAATTGAACGATTGAAATCAGAGCAATGACTTTGTACCTGCTCATTCATGAGATCAATTAATGAAAAACCATATCTTTTCCTGATACGTACGTTGTTTTATTTTCTGGAAAAGGTTAATGACGTATATGATATGCATAGCAAGAGCATCCATTTTTTAATGCACCCAACTACCATCAAGTGACAGTCGTGCTTCACATCACATGAGATGGTAAGTTTTTACAATTAGAATCTCAAATATTTTTCTCCAAAGGGAGAAAATCTTCTTCTTTTTCTGAAATCAGAGAGAAAATCTTTGTTTTCCTTTTTGAGAAAAGGGAGAAAATCTTTGCTAGTATTTCCAAATATTGCGCTTTATGCAATTTCACAATGACATAAGAAACTAAGTATCATATATATATATATATAGGAGAGATATCTTTCAAAGGCACGAACTCTAAAAATAGAGAGCCGAAATTGAAAGACAAAAATACTCTTACTTAATATTAATATCTATACTTACTATATGTAAAAGTACCAATTCTAAAAATAGAGAGGCGAAATTGAAAGACAGTAATATCCTTATTTAATATAAGAATAGAGAGTCTAAATTAAAAACAGTAATAGCAAATAATAAATGACGGGTCATACACTAATGGATGACATGTAGTACTACAAAAACTTTGTCATACACTAATGAAATAACTTGTAGTACTACAAAAACTCTTTTTGTATATAATTTCATCATAATACCCTTCTAAAACCACAAGATTGATACTCCTTTAGAACTGCACAAAGAAGATTAAAATACTCGGTAATGCCTCAAATTTTAAATAATTTTATTTAATAAAATTTTAAAGTTTATTGAATTTACTTGAAAATTCGGGGCATTTCATTGAGCCCACAAGCCATTGGGAGCTAGCTTTGAGGGATTGCCACCTTTGGTTAATGCCTATTTTGAAAGCTCAGGATGAAAAGTTTATTTTATCATCAGATCATCAGAAACCTAGAAGTTGTTCAAAGGGCAGAAATGCCGTAGTGATTGGAATATGTTAAGGAGGCTTTGGGATCTTGTGGAGAGAACTAACCCTTTAGCTGCTAAGCCTAGCTTGTTCTTGGCTGGAGATGGTGCTCAACTGTCCACAAAACTAGCAGCTAATGTTTATGAATAGTGCCAGATTTGCTCGAGTCTAATACTTTCGTGTTTATTTTTTAGTATTTTTGCTCGAGTGTAATGTTTATACACCAAGAACGTTTCCATCTTGATTTGCGTCCCCATTAACAAATTGGCAAACGTCGTCTTTTAATTTTTTTAAAATTTTTTCACCTAAATTTTTTTACAAACTATAAATACAAATTAAAATTATTTTATGGTTAGGTATTTATAATCTAGTTTTAAAAAATGTGCAAAGGACATTTGGCTCCATCTATCCATTTTAAATTATTTCTTTAGAATTATTTTTCTTTTTAAAAATAATAATATGAGGTTCTCTTTTTAATTCAAATCATATCTTTGTTTTAAGATAGTAAACAAAGATAATAATAAGATTTATTAGTTTTACTCTATTTAATTGTAGTCTCCCCGTTAGAAATATAGTTTTCTTTCAAATCATTCTCTAAAATTTACCTAATTGTATGTAATTGTATGTTTCGTATAAGTGAGTACTAGCATTTTCACAATTACTTTCTTTTGTTCCTATGTTTTTTTTTGTTTAAGTATTTAATTTTTTTATTTGTGCAGAAAAAAATCATTCAATTTTTCTTAATTTGATGAAATTATTGTTTAATTCAATCTTCTTTGATTTATCTCTCTTAATAAATATTAATATATAAGATAAATTATTAACCCCGTGTGAAACACAGGATACAGTACTAGTTAATGGAAAATGACAAATGATGAAGGGGACATTGATTTGTTGAAGGTTGTGTTCCTCAGATGATTGGCCTAGCCTGTTAAAAAGAATTATTTTGTAAAAAGTTTAAACAATTAATTTCACTTCCATTATTGGTGATCTTTCCTTCAGAATATTCTTGGTAAATTTTTGAAAACTGGGGACCATAATCTCTCTTCATCAAAAGAAAAGAAAACATAATCTCCCTCTTCTTCACAAGAAGAATTTGAATAAATAAGATTATAATGTTTAAAAGAGTATTATTAACATTTATGTATTTGTGTGTTGTTTTTTCTTTTTTCTTTATTTTTTTTTTAAATGAGAGGCCTTAAGCTAAAACAAACTAACTATACGCTATTAATTAGTCTTATGCTCGAAATAAAAAACACTATTAGTCAGAACAAGTAACAAAGAATGGACAGTGCCCATCAAATCATCTCTAAGCAGAGCAATAAGACTAGTAGTAAGAGAGGTCTCAAAAACATTAGACCCAAAACAATGAGATATCTGTGTGTTGTTAGGTAAGGAATTAAACACGAGGCATATATATTCTTTTTTGTTTGATCATGAGGTGATATATCATATATATATATATATACAATATTAAGTTTTGTATTTTGGAACAATCATAAGGACAATATTTACAAGGTTTAACAAAGTGTACAGTGCTGTTGAGGATTCTACGGATGAGACATGACATCAACTCGCAATAAGGGAAATGAAAGCATTACCATCCTGGAAATATCCACACATAGATAGAGCAATCCTTTTGTATCAGCTGGACTTGGATCTAGTGATACAATTAAGTTCAAATCGCAAATCCGTAAAAGCATCCTGTAGCAATACCTTAGTATATATACCTCCAACAAATAAATTCGAAAAGCATCACCGCAATTATGTACACACCCCTTTGCTCCAACAAAAACAGCCTAGTTTATCTCAGTAGTCCAGCCTTTCTTATCCTCTCTTTAAGACCCATCTGAATCCCAACTAGAGCTGTGTACAACTTCTGGGATACAGATTGAGCCCCCACTTTGAATTCAATTCTGCAGCCACAAATCAAATAGGAAGATTATAACTTTATGTAAAACATTGGCAGAACCTCTTAATTTGCATGATTGGAATCAGAAACCCGTTAAGTTTAAATTTTGGTGGCCTACAATGTAAGTAGTGCCTAGCATACTAGTTCAGGGACAAAATCCCTAAAGAACAGAAAAAGTGAAAAAGTGAAAGGACATAAAAAAAAGTTTAATGCCTTTCATTTACCTTTTATCTTTATAGGTAATGCTGCCAACAGGAGCAACCACTACGGCAGTTCCTGTGCAGAAAACTTCATCGGCCCCGACTAACTCCTCCACTGGAATGTCACATTCCTCAACCTAACACATTATTGTAGGCATTAATTCCACCTTTTTATTCTAGCTGGAGGAATCTCACGTTCCTCACTCTAAATGTGCGTTAATGACAATGTTCTCCTTTCACTACTTATTTAAAATTAAGTTCATTAACTTAATCATCTGGTGGTGCAGATATTCACCTTGTAACCAGAATCTCGAGCAATGTCTATGATGCTTTTCCGGGTGATTCCTGGAAGAATAGTTCCATTTGTAGCAGGAGTTGAAATAACATCTCCCTGAAAAGATTGAATATCATCAGATCTATTTTGAAGCTACATTTTCTGATTTGGCATAAGCTGCCTGATCACTCTCAACAGTCTTAAAACTGGCACTAGTTTTTTTGCATAACCTTACCTTAACAATGAAAATGTTAGAAGCTGAAGCTTCCTCTAAATTTTTCTTGTTGGCGGAGTCGAGGTACAATGCATCAGAAAATCCCCTGCCCTTAGCCCTTTTCATCGCATTGAAGACATATATATATAATCAAAAGGCAACTTCCTATTAGAAACTAAAACAGCCAAAACTTGATAACTCTAATAAACACTCACCGGGGCATAGTTACTAATTGCTTTAACTCCTCCAGGTCCACCACGAGAAGCACGAACATAATCATCCTCGATAAGTCAGTTCAAAGGGGCAAGCCCCTCCTGTACACAATTTATCAAGGAGCATGCATGAAGAAGTACGAAATTGGAATTAAATGAAGATTTTTGAAGTTTGACCAAAACCCACATTGAAATAGTTGCCCACAGGGGAAGCATATATGAGGAATGTGTATTCAGGTGCTGGTGCCACACCCAGCATTGGACCTGTTCCCATTAGCAGTGGCCTCATATACAAAGTCCCTTTCCCTGGAGGAGGAACCTGTTTAAGTAGCATAATGTTAATGTTTTGTTTTCTGATAACTCACAAATTTCCTTAATATTTATCATCATCTTTTGGCGTAAAAAGAAAAGGAGAAAACTACCCAACGCTTGTTAGCAAGCGCTGTTTGTTTGACTGCATCAATAAATTGATCAATGGATGGAGAAGGCATGCACATTCTTTCAGCACCAATCTTCATTTGAATAGCATTTTGATCAGGTCGGAAGAGGAGAAGGTTCCCATTTTCTTTCCTGTATGCTTTTGTGCCTTCAAAGAGTCCCTGAGCAGAATTGCAAACAATCAAATCATTTCTTTCTTTCCTTCTTGAGTCTCTAATTTCATATTAGGATCTGAAAGTTATGAAGACAATGAAGTGCAGCTTGCCTGCCCATAATTTTAAGACTCCAAGCAGATGGGCTCAGCTTAATGTCACCAAATGGACTAAGTCGGCCTTGTGCAAACTGCCCATCTTTCCTACTTGTCATCATGTACATGTAATCAGTAGGCATCAGTCCAAATCCAAGATTGTCCCAATCCACATCAGCATATTCATCCCCACTAGCACACCAAACAACAAGAAAACATAAAGCGAATTCGACAAAAACAAAAACGAAAACATAAAGTTGAAGAGGCATTACTAAACACATCCACACATCCCTGGAAAAGGCGGATAAGTCTTATCATAGACAGAGAGTTTGGTGCAATTGATCACCGATGAACATGATATATAGTTTGAAAGAAAGTACTAGGTACCTGCAAATCACGTGGTCCACAAATATTCTTATCATACACGGGAGCACAATTATTAATTTTTAACTTAATAGATTTACTTTTTTTGGTTTACAAGGGGAGACAGGGAACTCGAATACAAAAACTTCAACCCTGCATACAACTGCAATAACACTAGAGCTATAACTCATTTGCAGATTTACTAAACCAAACAGAATTTGATTTTTACGTTATCAAAAAGGATAAAGCTTTTGCATTACAAGGCAGCACAGGAATATAAGGGCCAAACTATACCTAGAAGGACACGAGCAAAGAATGGAATTACTTGTAGAGAGATTGTTCATACGTACCCTGGGTGCAGAGAAGCAGCAGCATTTGATGTGTAACAATTGCGAGCTCCGAGCTGAAACCAAGTATGATAAACTATATCAATTAATGGCAATCTTAATCATCAGAAGCTAAGATTTTCGGCCATGCTTTTTTTACAAGATTCCAACAAAAAGTAGCTAACATCTTACAAGTTAAGTACCTAGAATCCCATACAAAAGAATCTTCATATTCTTTGTACTTGCCTCAGCTGGCTTATTTACTATCTTTCAAAAATTAAACTCCAATAAATTAATATTTAGCTATCACATTTTTCTGAAGTTATACCCCAAAGAAGAAGAGAAAAATGAACGTAGCCGCTTGGAATCTCATATTCTTCACTCGTAAGATGAGTTAGATAACATGGCGGCTGAGGAACCGGAACCTCAAAAATTTGGAAAGAAATAACAAAAGAATCTAATAACCTCAAAAACATTTTGTTTAAACTATTTTCAACTATAAAGATCCATATATAATCTCGGAAGAATCCCACTCACTCACCCTCAATATCCAAACGCTCCAAAGCATTTTGAGTCCTACAACTATCATCGTCATATTTTGCTCCAAACTCAGTGCATTTAAACCTCTCCGTTAATATTTGATTTAGTTTGCATGTAAATCAAAATATCAAGCACCGAAACGAAAAGCAGATGATTTTTCCACATTTGAATTATATGCAGCATAAACTGCATGTAGCCATCTTAGGGCCTAACTCCCATTATAATATGAATCTAAATGGATATACTGTGAATCAATGACTAAATCAGAAGGTACAGCTAGAACCGGTAAAGACTATAACCTGTAGTGAAAAAGAGTCAAGTCGCAGAGATTGAACTACACTGCGTATGGATGCAGTTCTTGGCATCATTTTTGCTTCCTGTTTTCCCTCCAAGGAAATGCTAGTGCAAAGAAAGCAGATTAAATGTCAATGAACTTAAATTTGTGTGGCAATGAAGTGTAGGTTGGAGAGAGTTAGAATGCACGGGAATAGCAGAAGAAAAAGAAAAGAAAAGAAAAGAAAAGAACAAAAAGGCCAACGACAGAGAACACTGAACCTGATTGTGCACTTTTGACATGATTATGAATTCGTTCAAAAAATATAAATGCTAAATCTATCTGAATTGACAAGTTGCCTGTTTCTGGGACAGCGAATCAATCAGTAATATGGTATTTATATCAAAAAAAAAAAATCAGAACTATGGTAAGTAGTACTATATAATGTACTCCAAAAAGCAAGAAAGTCTGTTTGTTTTTCTTTACTACCAGACGATCGAGAATCCCAGCTAGACTTGGCAAAATAAGTTTTCTCATAAACCTTCCAAATTAGTAGGGTTGAAATTTTTTACTCATTACAGAAACTAAATAAACAAGTCCGGTCACCAATTGACCACTCAACTCTATATATATTTGTTTATAATCTAATTATATTTAAAGCATATATATTTTACTGATCCGATGCGTGATTTGCTTTATATTTAAAGTCAAAAGTTACTAAGATTATTTAAAATATTTTTATAAATATTTTAAAATATTATTATAATATGATTTTAAAATTTATATAATATAGGAGAAAAATTAATTTTACAACTATTTATGTCATTGTATGAATAGATAAACTCCAAACTGACATGTAAACTTGTTTGATTATATAAATCAATTTGAACCTAAGACAATGCCTGGATTGAGATGTCCAATGTGAGACAAATCTATCGTGGCTCGCTTTGTTATTTAAAAAAATGTCTAATTTCTGCCGACTACAAAACTAATTTCTCTTTGTGATTCTAAGTGTTATTTTTGTAGATTACGACTACCATAAACAATATAATTTTTATACAAATGTATTTCTTATTGGATCCAAATAGTTTTGACTAAACTTAGCAATTTGTGTTCATGTTATGTTGATTAGGTAGATAGGTATAAATGTATCAATCCGAACCCAACACATTTAATAATTATATCTTGTAGGCGCCATTGTGTCGGTTCGAATTGAAGAGGCAGACTGACATATTAAATAAATAATAAGTTTATTTTTTGTGCTAATCGATGATCTTTATTATTGAAAATCAACATTTACAAGAAAATAAATAAGTTTATAACTTATTTTTGAACTTATCTATCTACACAAATTGTTATATATGCCTAAGCAAATAAGTACCCATTTAGATTCTTAAAAAGAAAAGGTACCTATCTAACGTTTTTCATATATTTAAATAAAAAAACCGGCACCTGCTTATTGGTCATATGTTAAAATGTCTATAAAGTTATCTTTTGATAATTTTATTAACTCTGACCTTAAGTAATAGCTAGGTCATGTATTAAAAAAGTTAAATATATGTATTCTAAATATAATTAGGTTATAAATAATATACAACAAGTTAAAAAGTCAACAACTTAATTGGCCTCTCTTTCTTTTTTTTTGTAAATAAAAGTTTAGGTTGAGAGGAGGCTCCCCTAGTCTAGAGTCAGGACAAACCACCGGGCTCAGCGAGCATTTAATTGACTTGTTTTTTTTTTTTTTTGAGAAAAGGAGCATTTTTCATTCATATAAACAGATCTAAAGATCTGAAATTACATAGCTGAAGATCTAATATAGCAAAAGCATAAGAAAAATCCAACAAAAGAATTCTTCTTAATCTACTACTTAAAAATATACAACGTGATTTATCTCCTTCAATAGAGGATTTACAAAGGCACACCACTCGCGACTCTACTCTCGCGAGCATCAGGGTCCGATTGCCACCTATAGTGGATCCTTCTTTACTCACCATGAGCGGTTTCATAGCTGTGGAGCTCCTGGTCTCTGTGGTAGCGGAGCCTTCTGGATATTCGGAAATGGATATACGGTATATCGGTTGGAAACTCATACCTAGCTGATCCCCACCTGGTTGGATAGGCTGAGCTTGTGCACAACGCCACGTATCAATATCCATTACCTGTCCGGTAGTCTCTTTTGAACTCGGGGATAGTGCCAGAGTTCCTGAAGAGGGAGTAAGAAATACTATTGTTCCTTAAGAAGAGTAAGAGAAGAACCTTTAATAACCATGAGTAACATCCAGGAGACTCATAATCCCATATCTCAAATACTTACCTCATTCTCACCTATTTCTCTTCCTGAATCAGTCAGGCGAACCCATTCTCACAAAATAGATCACTTAGTAGAAATTACTCATGTTCCAGAAGAAGTCAAGATTGAGGATTCAACTCTTCGTTTGGTTAATCCTTATACAGTCTTAAAAAAAGGCTCCATCTCTCGAGCTATAAAGACTTTGATTTCTTCTCGATGTCCTGTTGTTAAAGAATACATCCAGTCCTCTAAGATGAATCACTGTGTCTTGAAGGCAACCTCTGCTGAGCAGTATGTTATTTTGGAAATCCCTTCCTCCTTTATCTCTCAATGGATAAAACAGGGATACCCTCATCTCCATCTTGGAGCAATCAGACTTGTTCTCTCCTATCATGGAAGACAAGGGCTACTGGTTATAGCGAGACTCTCGTTGTTGGATACACAATACCTGAATTATGAGCATGCTGTGATAGGAACAGTATTGACTACTTTAAATTCCGGAAGTATTGTGCTCACGTTCTTCCCAAATTTCAATATGTCTTTACTGGATGAAAACCTGCCACGAGTCCTGAAGATTCAGCTTCAATTATATGGTGCTGAACAAACTTCTTCCTCTATAGCTGCAACCCTACATCATCAGATAGTATATCGTCTGCAAGACCATGCTATCAATCTCAGTTTTCCAGGAGTTTCGATAGATCTTTTGTTTATCTATGCTAATACTGAATCTGTCTCTACTATTGTCCAACCGCCACGACAGCTTCCTCGAGAAGAATTGGAAAAGCTAATCCCACGGGAATGGCTTACTAATTATGAAAAGCTACAACGAAATGAACAACCGATGCAATTTCTTGAGCCTTCCTTCCAAAAGCAGATAGATGGAACTGTGAAGATGACTTATGGAAAATCTGAATCATCTTCTTCTTCCTCTTCCTATCATTCCTGTATGATCGTTCCAGTTCCTACTCCTAAAGAAAAGAAAATTCCAGTGGCATATTTTCATCCTGATGGATCACACATCTATGCATCCCATGTCAATGGCCACTTTGTTTGGGATATAGACCCAACCATGTGTGAACCAGGTTACAATTGTGATGAGTTATCTGATTTGGACTTGGAAGCAGTTCCCCCAATTACTCCAAAGCCCAAGATAAGTTATTCTACTTATTGTCGCCAACTGAGGCACAAACGACCTGGACCAGATGATCCTGATGCTCCCTGGATCGGTCTTTGTCAACTCAGTCCTTCACTACCTCTCCCAGTCCATGCAAAAGCATTAGACTTATTGGCCCGAGAAGGTTATTCTTCTTGTACACTTGAGGCAAAACCATAAAAGGAACCCTCACTTCCACTTCAGACTTGTATGATGTTTTCTGAAGCAGAATTTCCTCCCCTCCTTCCATCCACAGATCCATCCACCAAAATATCAGCTAGACCTTTTCTGACCCCCTCACAGACAGTCCAACCTGATGGACATCGACCTTCCCTTTCTCAGGTCGAACAAGTCCTTAACTGGCAATCTCAAACCTCTAAGGCAAATCATTATCAGTCCAAAGAAATTTCTGAGAAACTCTCTCAGGTGGTTCAGATCACGTCTCGCACGGAGCAAAAAGTTGATGCCATTGTAGCCAATCTGCTGGCTACAGAAAAACGGCTCAATTCAAAGATTCTAACCCTTGAGGCAGAACTCAAAGAAATCAATCGCATCAGAAGATTGATTCATGATCCAGAACAAAGTCGCAAGGATGCTGAATTGAAACGACTCCGTGAAGATCTGGATGATTTTGTTAAGATTTGCCAAAGAGAAGTTGAGCGAGCCCAACAACGGGAGATTGAACGGCAGAAAAGAAAACAGTCGACACCTATCTAACCCTCGCCTTCACCTTTGTTCACGCCTCCACAATATCAATCTCAACCGACACATTCTCAATTCCCTTCTTTGATCCATTACAACCCCAACAGCCCCATGTACCTTCTTTTCCTCCTCTAGTTTTTGGAACAGTTCCTCCATCTCACACTGCAACTTTTGGAGTTAAAACCTCATCGAGGATTCATTCCTCCTCGGAAAGTTATGAGGAACACAGTTCAGAAACCATTTCTTCTAAACAAGCAGGAAAACAACATATGTCACAGTGTGCTATTTCTGCCACAACGTCATTCATGCCAAAACCCATGCCAGAACAGGAATCTCAATCCCCTGAAGATTCAGAAGAAGTCTCTAAAGTTTGGTCCTCTGAAGATGAACAGACTGTTATTACTCAACTATGTATGGCCACAGCAGCTACATCATCCACTCAACCTCATGTTGAGGAAGTCCCAGATGATCCTCCGGGATATGGCCAAGCTCAAGATACGGCTCAGTCTACTCCGGGCCACACTCAGACTTCTATGGATACTCCAATGGTCGATTCATTTGACCCACCTCCTATGCCAGCGGCGGGACCTTGATTTACTATTGGCGACATTCCACCATCAAAATGGCAATCCCGATTTACTGAATTTCGGGCACGGATTGAAAACCAGCAAACGGTCACAGGGCAGTCTCTCTATCTTATCCTGAAGGAATTCACCTCCAGATTCATTGGGACACTATGGGAATGGTTCAATAAAATGCAAGACTCGTCGAAAGTAAATTTTCACACTGCCAAGAATACTGACGAAGTCATTTCATACTTCTACTACTCATTCCTTGGAGACGCAACAAAACTCAAGAATCGCCAAGAATCTGAATTCTATCAAATGAAGTGTTGTTCCATGAAGAAGAAAGATCTTGATTTCCATTACCAAAGAATGCTGAAGTACTATTGGAGATTGGTAACGGATGACAAGTCCGTGAATACGTTGAATCAGACGTATCTTACTTCACTGCCAGACGAGCTCCAACCTTCGATTAGCAGAGCAATCACCACACAAAGAATTGTTGTTGCCCAAACAACGATTGGAGTACTTCATCAGTTGGTACTCGAGTCCGTTGAAACACTCTGTGAAAATTAGGAATACTTTTCTAAATTCCTGACCATGAAGGTACCTTGCAAAAATCCCAGCCTGAAGATTAAATGCAAGGATACACAATGCTCCTGCAAGAAGCAATCACATCGATTTTCCAAAAGGCAGTCCAAAGGGAAGTTCAGAAAATGGAAACCTTTTCGAAAAACCAAAGGTCGTCATAGGTTTTTCAAGAAGAAGTCTCGAAAAGGGAAAAATACTGATTGCTGTTACATCTATGGCAAGAAAGGACACTTTGCAAAAAACTGCCCAGTCAAGCCAACCAAATCTACAAAAATAATTCAGCAGATTGATCTCAATAATTCTGACGGGGATATTGAATCTCTTTACTCTGAGCAAGAAGAAATGAATCATGAAACCATCTTTGCACTTGCTGTAACAGATGATGAAGTTTCAGGCTCAGATTCCTCTTCATATGAGGAAGATATTCCAATTTTTATGGCCCAGCCCTCTCAGCCCACTCTGACTAGTTCTCATATCAATTTGTCCATCTTACCAGATAAGTATGAGAAGCCCATCTCAGCTATTGGTTTTATGGATACAGGAGCCCAAAAGAGTATCATGAATCGAGAAATTCTACCAGCTCATTATTGGGTTAAGCATGAGCAACATTTTCGGGCTGCAAATGGAAAGGTCTTTACAACCCATCTGATTACAAAGCGAAACATAGGAATCCAGTTTTTTCCTGGATGTATTGTCTGGATAAAAATTCTTGGATCCCATCTCCCAGATCGTGATATAGTGGTTGGTTTTGATATCTATCAAAATGCCAAGTCTCTTCAGATTTTGCCAAATGGACTCAAGTACAAAAGTTTTTTTAAGCCTTACACAGACATTGTCAAGATCTATTCGTTGGCCCAAGTCCCAGCATCTTTTGAAGCGGTTCGTGATTTACTTCTCAAAACTTGTGCAGACTCTCATGCAGATTTCAATCTTCCTTTTCCTTTATGAAAAAACAAGGAGTTTTTCATCTCCTTACCCTTCAAGAAGAATGAAGATGTTAATCCAACAAAGGCCAGTCATCCTGGAATGACTCCTTCTGATCTGGCACTTGAAAG
Organism: Turnera subulata; assembly: GCA_028386065.3. Taxonomy (NCBI): domain Eukaryota; kingdom Viridiplantae; phylum Streptophyta; class Magnoliopsida; order Malpighiales; family Passifloraceae; genus Turnera; species Turnera subulata. The sequence continues at coordinate 12,563 of JAKUCV010006812.1, read as the reverse complement.
AGAAGAATGCAATCAACTGCTTTCTTTAAAGTTGATTGAACCCACAAAATCTGAGTGGGCATGCCAAGCATTCTATGTGGAAAAGCGCACAGAAAAGTTACGTGGGAAGAAGAGGCTTGTTATTGAGTATAAGCCACTCAATAATTTCCTACGCGATGATAAGTTTTCCATTCCGAAGATTGAAAATTTGTTTGTCCATCTTAACGAAGCCTTCATCTTCTCCAAGTTTGATCTCAAAGCAGGTTTTTGGTAGCTTGGTATTCATCCAGAAGATCGTCTAAAAACAGCCTTCTGTATTCCAGATGCCCAATATCAATGGACAGTCATGCCATTCGGTTTAAAAGTAGCCCCCATCTCTTTTTCAGAAAGCAATGACAAGAATATTTGCACCAATTCTCCACAGTACTTTGGTGTATATTGATGATATCCTTCTCTTTTCAAAAGATGAGGAATCCCACCGAGCATTATTGGAAGACTTTCAAGCTATAGTCCAGAAATATGGCATCATGCTGTCGGAAAAGAAAAGTTTTATTGGGAAACCTCAAGTAGATTTTCTTGGCATGAAAATCTCATCAGGCCACTACAGTCCAGGACCGCATATTGCATAGGAATTGCTCACCTTTCCAGATGAACACCTGTCCCCAAAGGAAGTCCAACAGTTCCTTGGCATCATTAATTATCTTAGCAACTTCATCCCAAAAGTCGCCACCCACACTTCAGCCTTATCAAAAATGCTGAAAAAAACACCTCCACCATGGAGTCAAGAACAGACAACAATTGTCCAACAGTTGAAACAAATAGCCTAGAATCCTCCACCCTTGAAGATTCCCTCTGTGGGCCTACGCATCCTCCAGACCGATGCTAATGACCATTATTGGGGTGTTGTTCTCCTAGAAGAAATTGACAACGTGAAACATCTTTGTGGGCATGCTAGTGGACAATTCAAAGACTCTGAAAAGCATTACCACACCATTTACAAGGAGATTTTAGCAGTCAAAAATGGGATCAAGAAATTTGAATTCCATCTGATTGGACATCACTTCAAGGTACAGATGGATAACTCCTCCTTTCCAAAAATTTTAGATTTCAAGAACAAGTCCCTCCCAGAGAAGCAATTATTACGCTGGAAGGACTGGTTTGCAAAATATGACTTTCATGTAGAGCATATAAAAGGCCAACACAATGTTCTTGCAGATCTACTCTCCAGGACAAAGACCTTCTCCATCATCCAAACCTCTCAGACTCCCCAAGTCATTCCTTTTATTTACATGGCCACCCTTGTTCAAAATACATCTCCTCCTGAAAATGAGGTACAGAATATCATGAATCTTTCAGCTACTGAACCTGTCATACCACCCATCCTTTGAAGACCTAATACCATACATAGTATCCAGACTTATGCTAGGAATCATCTCTTTCACTTTAAAACTTTGGTTCATGAAGCACTTGGTGATGTCTCTCCTGTCCTAGGTCTTTCCCGTCACCTGATCGATACTCCCTATCATGACATTCCAAGCCTAGGTACCACACCATGGCCTATATCTTTATATTATTACCTCTGGTGTCTTACCACTTTGTATTATACCCTCATCCATATTCCTATACATCCGGTATTAAGGCACCTCCTGAATAGGAATGTCCACACTTCCAAGTGTTGGTACTTCCTCCAAACTTTTGCTCCTCTCTCTTGGTGGAGAAGAGAGCTTGCTCGAATTCAAGCCACTCACCCATCTGCACAAAAGGAGACTATTGCTGCTTAGAAAAGTGCTCATTTGCGACAATTGTTTTGCGACGGATGAATTTCTGTTGCTATTGCGACGAATTTTGCAACGGAAGTGTGTCAACTTAAAGTTTGGGCAAGAAAACGTTTCTAACAGATGGTTTGCGATGGAAACCTCCATTGCAAATATTTTGTGACGCCACTCCGTCACAATATGGCACATCATTTTCCTGCTAAAAAAAAAAAAGCGGCAAGGACATTTACAACAACATATACATCGCAAATATTTATTAAAATTCCAAATTTCGCAAATTTTATTTGCATTAATTGATTTGTCGCAAAAGACATCACTGATAGTGACGTCCTAGAAGTCACAGATTTTTACAAATACCAAAACTTCCTCTAGATGGTTTGCGACGCTAACTTCCCTTGCAAATATTTTTGTGATGTCATTCCATCGCAAAAGGCTACATCATTTTTCCGCCAAAAAATTGAGTTCGCTCCAAAATATTCGCAACGCCCTGTACGTTATAAGCATTTATTATAATTCCAAAGTTTGCAAATTTCATTTGTAACAATTGATGCGTCGCAAAGAGCATCACTATCAGTAATGACCTAGACGTCACAATTTTTTAGAGATGGTTTGTGACAGTATCTTCCCTCGCAAATATTTTTCTTTGTTAAATGTATTTTTTTTATTTTTATAAAATATCAAATATCTTCCATCGTTAAATGTATTTTCTTTATTTTTATAAAATATCAAATATCAATGTAATATTTCCATTTGTATTTCCAATATTATTAATATTAATAATATTTGTATTTTCGCTTATTTATGGCATCATTACCTCATATTTGTATGTTCCGCGACAGCTGGCGTCCCTTGACTGGATCCATAATGCACTTAACTAAAATGATATAAAATAATAACAACTGGAGCGAACTATGCAAACAAGACAACAAACACGCAAAGACTTCCCAACAAGACCTAACGCCCGCTCCGCTACCAAAATGAAACGCCCCGACCCGTATTTACCGTACACAGTAAACACGAGCCGGAACTGTGACAACCCAACCAAATAAGCCCAAGCATACAGTGTACACAACAATAACTCGGGCCCAACGGCCCAAAATAATAAACATCAATAATAACATATCCGGCCCATTGGCCCAATAATAATAAAAACAGTGCACAGCGGAAGACTTAAAGACTCACAAACACTGTATGCGACACCAATGCAAACTATGGATCCGAGCCCTGTCCAAGGGATAACGCCGCAGCCTGTCTGGAATGCACCAACCCTGTACCACAAATAACTCATCCTACGGGATGAAAGCCCGCAGGTGAGGGGTGAGTCCGAAGTGCTCACCGACGAAGGAAAGACAATCAATTTGCACACTAAATTTACTCAAGTCAAAAACACAGGCTAAACAGCCCAACCAAAAGACTCGACCCAAAACTCGGTCCAAGACCAAAAAGACTCAAATAAAATCCAATTATCCAATTTTATCTTTCCGGATCCCGTCACGGATAAGCTAGGGCCGTACCAGGTTATCAACCTGTTCCTGGTGCCAGATCAAAAAGAACCCGGGATCAACATCCCAATATCAAACTCAGGGATCAACATCCCAATCAAACCGGCATCAACATGCCCATCACAAGTAACCCAGATCATGGCCACCACAAAACAGTCTCAAACCATCCGGTCGTACCTCTACTTACCACGTGACAATTATATTACNCTTGGCCGATTACTCAACTTCGGAAATAATGACCGGTACGACGCCGGCTCCTCGGGAAACTGCACGATATCAAACCTATACATCAAAACAACACATACTCACATAAATGCACATAATCGATATACTATGATGCCAATACTACGAATTAATCCCATCCCGATTACTTATCCTTTATTTCCATCTTTTACCGAAAATAATTACCGTACGTATATCCGAATATAATTTCGGTACCATACTTTAATTAAAATTCTTTTTCAAAACATATTTTCATAAAATAACTATAATTTCCAAAATATTAATCTCCATAATTTTCTAGAAAAATAATAACCTATTTATAGTTTCTAGAAAATATATATAGTATTTATCTTTTTCTAAATACGTAATAATAATATTTTCCAACACAATATATAATTAACTTTAATTTACAAAGTACATATATATATAATTTCCATAACCATAATTTCCAGACGAAAATAATATACATATTAATTTTCCAGAAATTAAGTTCATGGTATATATATTTTTTTTCCAATTAACAATAGTTTCCAAAATAAAACTTAATTATTTATCAAAGTAAATATATTTATATTTCCTAAAAATACCAGAATTAAATTGAACATATTTTTCTCAAATTAATTGTATAATTTTTTTCCAAAATTATATATCAGATTATGCATAAATAAATATATATAAGTAAATTGATTTTTTTTTGATTAAATGGACTGGGCCGAACTATGCAGCCCATGGCCAAGCCCAGGTCCAAGGACCCGGCCAAGGCTGCAAGCCCAACACACAACCCAAGTTCAAGTGTCCAACAACCCATCAGCTTAGCCCAAGTTCAACAAAACCCAAACTAAAACCCATATGCCAAACGATCAACCCGACCCATCATCACCAACCCGTGGCAGAACCGGGTCGTCAACCATTCCGCTGCTGCTCACCTCGGTTGCAGCGACGGCGGGGCAAAGGCGGCTAGGCGGCGGCGGCACGAGCAGGGACGGGGAGGCGCTGGCGACGCAGCATGCGGTGGCGGCAGTGGCGTGTCGCGGCGAGGGAAGAGGAAACGCGAGGGGAGAGACGGTGGATCCGGGCGTCGGCTGCAGGCCTGCTCGCGGCGGCTCCTCGGTCGGCGGCGGCTCTGCGAAGGCGGGAGGAGGATAACCGGGGCGGCACAGGTCACGAACGTGGGTGGCGACGCACGCGGGTGGAGGTGGCGTGACGGTGTTGCAGGGGTCCGGTGGCGGTAGTGGCTCCTGCCCCTCTCCTTCTTCTCTTTTTTTTTCTTTCTTTTTTCCACTCTTTTTCTTTCTTCTTTCTTTTTTTTTTCCTCTCTTTTTTTTTTCCGGTTTCCATTTTTTCCTCTCTTTTTTTTTCCTTCTTTCTTTCTTTTTTTTTTCTCTCCCTCTCTTTCTCTCTTTTTTTTTTCTCTTCTCTTTTTCCTTCCTCTCCTGCTTCCTTCACCGGTCTTTAAACTGGTTTTTTTTTTTCCTTTTTACTATTAGACTTGTGAGCACCAATAATATGAATCGTCTTTATTACGGGCGAGTCCGATCTGGACCAAAAAATAACAGATACCTCCTTAGTTATTTTCCGATGTGATTTTCCGAGAAATTCCGAAACCCGAAAAATACCAACTTAGTTCCGAAAAATCCACGGGAAAATCACGAGCGCAGGAAAACTCACGGTTTCGAAAAACGACTCCCGATTTACCTTGAATTAATTACCCAAGATTAATTCGACAGTAAATCACGGTAAAACGACTTCTACAGTCCCGGTAAAAATAAAAAATTTTACCCGGGCTGTTACAGTCTAGCCACCTTAAAAAAATTTCGTCCCCGAAATTCCGTCTTATCCGTGGGTCCTACCACGATAAGCTTCTGGCACACTCTGCCAGGTATCCAACCTCAACATGAGATACCGCTTATACCCTTAAGCGACATCTCATCCGCTTATAAATACCAAACCTCATGACTGGCATACTCACACACAGTCATGGACTCTCCACTGAGATCAAGAACAACCTCAGACTCCGAGAACAACAGCTACATCGGTGGCACTGCCTTCCCGACAAGCTCCGATGACGAACCTCCAAAGAAACGGTTCAAGACAAACATCGTCGGCCTGAAGGAGCACATGGTCGTCTCCCCAAAACGACGGAAGAAACGTGCTCCCAAGAAAGCTGAGGACAAGAAAGGCAAGGCGGTAGCTGAGAGCAGCACTCCGCAACAGAAGCTGACACAACTGAACGTCTCGCTGAGGAAGATCAGCTCGGCGGTGGCGCAAATCTAACTGGCGTGTGCGGAGCTGTTCCCACACATGAAGAACGTGCAAAAACTTTTAAAAGATCTAGAGAAGCAAGTAACTCAATAGAGTACTTCTTCTCCGTTGTAAAACCTATTATGAAATAAATAAAATAATTTTCTTTTAATATCAAAATCTCTTATGTTAAGAAATCTTATGTTAAACGGAAAATAAAGCATCTCAAAGCAAAATAAAAATCAACTATAAGAATATAAAATCAAATTTAAAAAAATTAAAAACAAAACTCGTTTAACAAAATCAAAACAAAAAGAAATTTAAACCAAAATATGTTTCATGATCGGTGCTCGTATCGGAAGAAAACACCCTCGAACCAAGAAACGTGACATACGGAGCTAACGGTGACGATCACGAGCACGTCCTGTGTCCCTCGAAAGACTCGTTACCCACTTGTTCACAATTTCCGCATGAGCCAAAACGTCTGTCTCATCTCGTATCTCTCCACGATGTCCGAACAGTTGTAACCTTGTCGCACATGCACTCTACTCGAGGTGTGGTCCCATCCATCTGGCCTCAACGGTCAAGGATGCATGTGATGAAAGATGCAAGGAAATATAGTAAAACCACGAAAAGAAAAGACAAGGTAGCCAGAGCGAAAGAAAATCATGTGATGGAAAAAAGGCTGTAAATCTCTGGCGTTGTGGTCCGATAAAACGCGTAAAGTAACAGAGCATTAAATAAAGCAACGGTAAAATTCAAAAAGCAAAATCTTGAAAATCAAATACGGTAATCACGCTCCCCATAAGAGTATAAAAGAAAGAGCGGTGATGTGTAAATTATCAAAGCATTTTAAAAGCAAACAAAACACTCAGGCAAACAAAACCACAAAACGCTGAAAACCAAAACACCTACGCGTCCGAATCAACATGCCTGCTCCCTCATCAGTCTTCTTCGTCGAAGGTGCCAACCTTGGCAGGAAAAACCGTCTGGCATACAGCATGGTCAACGAGCGTGCTGAAGAGCTACCGAACGAGCTCGGCAGGATGCCCCGACTGGTCTTCGTCGACGAGCTCTACTCATCGCGGTTCTTCGTCACTCCAATGGAAGAGGTGTTCTTCCTAGAGGACCACGGCACTCTGAGGACCTCCTACTACGGCTCGGCGAACTCCGTGATGTTCTTCATCTCCGAAAGGCTAAAGGAGTTCAACCTGGAGTCCATTTGCCAAACTGTGGAGCAAGGTGCCTACTACCAACTCTCGATGACGGCCCAAAGCATGCCCAGAATGACTCGACTACCTCCAACTTGGCCAAAGGCACGACTACTGGTGTGGAACTGCAGAGGAGTTGCAAGGCGTGCCCAGGAGTTCTCGCGTACTCTGAGGGACCTGAAGAACCAGTACAAACCCAACATGGTTCTTCAGACGGAGACATAGTGGCAACCTCGAGACGATCACGGTCTCGTCCCTCTCCGGTTCCCTCAAGCTAACCGGTTTGAGATTCCTGGCCAGAACGACAGAGGCGGAATCTGGTTCTCGTGGAGCGACAGAGTTACGGTCAACATCAACAACGACCCAAACAGTGTCCGTGTCAACGTCGTTCCAAATCGTTAAATGTATTTTCTTTATTTTTATAAAATATCAAATATCAATGTAATATTTCCCTTTGTATTTCCAATATTATCAATATTAATAATATTTGTATTTTCGCTTATTTATGGCATCATTACCTCATATGTGTATGTTCCGCGACAGCTGGCGTCCCTTGACTGGATCCATAATGCACTTAACTAAAATGATATAAAATAATAACAACTGGAGCGAACTATGCAAACAAG
>JAKUCV010006811.1:33329-47883 GCA_028386065.3 Turnera subulata | reverse complement strand
AAAAACCAGTTTTATGACTTACATGATTTATGAAATGCATGAGGAACATGATTTTTGGTTTGAGCATTAACTTGGAGTACTTGAGTTACCATTTACAAGGATTTCCTATAGATGAACTCTCTATATATCTTCATCCTTGTTGCTTCAAATCTTGTACTCCTTTGTCTTAGACTTGTGCTTCATTGATTGATGTCTTTTTTGCTTTTCTTCAAGGAATGAATTCATGAATGGAGCTTTGGTTAGTTTGTCATTATCAAAACCCTGAAATGAAACATGGAAGCATTAGTCCTAATATTATATATTTTATGGATCCAAGATTAGGAAATAGTCTCAACACCAACATTAGGGGCATCCAATGACTCAGTCATATTCAAAACGAACATTCGAAATCATAGTCTCAAAATTTTCCACAAGTAGATTGCCACGGGCTTTGTCCCTTTAGTCTTTAAATCTCCCAAGAGTCTCAAATCGTCTCACCTTTATTCTCCACTGGATGCCGTAGGCAGTACCCCGTTAGCCTCGACCTTTTGTCCCAACTAACCTCAGCCTTTGTCTCATTTAGCCTCACCCTTTTGTCCTAACAAACCTCAGCTATTGTCTCATTTAGCCTCAACCTTTTGTCCCAACAAACCTCAGCCTTTGTCTCATTTAGCCTCGACCTTTTGTCCCAACAAGCCTCAGCCTTTGTCTCAACTAGTCCCAACTTTGCCTCAATCTAGCCTCAACTAGTCTTAATTCGTCTCATTTTGTCTCAAACCCATCATTTTCCCCATTGTCTCAACCTCGAGTAAGCATTGTCAGCAGCATATCCACGTGTATTGTTTCCCTTTTAAATTTGTGTGTTCTCTTGCGTTGTTTCATGCCTAAATTCTTAGACCCTCACCAACAAGGGGCATGTGTGAACATCCAAATTTAGCCACTATTTTATTCTATTGGATTACTATTGTGTTTTAGAGCCCAAGGTTAATTTTATTAATTTTTGGTCTTTAATTTGGCTTAGGAACCCAATAAATAAATTCATGGACTATCCATATAAAGAGGCCAAGGCTTAGCACGAATTTTCTGACTTATTTGTCTCTGATTTTTGTTGGATTAGAGGCCCACTTAAGTTGGTTTATTGTTTTGCCTATTTTATGGATGAAAGAGGAATAATTTTAATCCTTGGAATGTAGGTTAAGTAATTGAGTTTATATGGAAAGAACTTGGACTTTTTTTCAAGGAAAGGGAGTTTTTCTGGTCTGAGATCCTTAGCTTTGCGTGGAAGAATCGGATTAGAGTCAAAATGGGAAAAACCCGGTCAAAATAGGAAGAACGTGAACAGTAGCCGACTGAGTCGGCGGTCAAGGCGACATGACCGCCACCAGCCGGTGGTCAAGCAGGGAATACCGCCACCAGGCGGCAGTCATGCGTCCCAGAGGCGGCCAGTTTTTCTATTTTTTTCTCTTTTTTGATTTCTACCCTCAAGAATTGGATTTAGGGGTTTAATCTGGACCTTAGGATCAAAACCACGCCCCCTCAGACCCTGAACACTATAAATAGAACCCTTAAAACACAATTTTGGGAGGTTGGCCATTAAACTTTTTGCTTGGGAAAACTCTACTATTTTCTTTTCTCATTTCGATTTCTTTGCTTTTCTCTGCTGGATTTCATAAGGTGTGTTGTTTAGTTTTGTCTCTGCAGTAGTTCCAGAACCAATCAAGGTAGAACTAAGGAACGAAAAAGAGGGTAGAAGCGATTTACAACCCTCAAACACGAAGAACGACGAAGAAGACGCCCTTGGTTGTAACTCGGTCTCTTTCCCTTTGATTCATCTCTGCTGCTGCAATTTTCTCTCTGATTACATCCAGATACTGACATGTTTGCTTGAGTGTTGATTCTAACCCCATGAACTACGTGGGGTTTGAACCCGTTTGTCGGGATATGTAGGATGTCGCTAGTGGTGGACACGCAATCCAAATTGTTTCTTTTCTTTTTCTTGTCTCTTTAATTTCGATTTATATATATTATTATTGTTGGTTTGCTGTTGGAAATCTAGTTTACACACATGCACACACGCACCGAAGCACAAATATTCACATAAATTGCATATTATTTCGCCCAAGTATAGATGGGGTGCCTCATACCTTCCTATCTATGATGAACCCCCGAGTCTGGCATCTTTGGTTCGCAAATCGATTTCTTTTGTGGGCATAAAGGAGTTATTCGCTGGCTTTTCCTGAGTTTTTCCATGATAATAAAACTTGGGTGGCGACTCCATCAATCACCGAAGGTGAAGATCGGTCCGGGTTCTCACAGTAGTATAGTAGATGGAGCTCTAAAGCCAAAAACAATGGATTTCGAAAGTTCTTGTTGAACCTTCCTCTTGCATGGTAATTCAACAAAAATACATATTAGAAGGTAAACACATCACCAACAAATCTAGTTTCATTAAAAATTAAAAGCAAAATAAACAGCACAAACATTATTGTCTTCCGCTGGATTTCACAAGGTGTGTTGTTCATGACATGTGAAATGACAAAATTGTCCTTCTTCCCCGGGATACGATATAAACTAGAAAATAATCATTTAAATATGCAAAATATTATTCAATACATTATGTAATAATCGAGTATGCAGCGGAAGACAAATACATATGATAACACATATGCAATGAACTCTGTGGATCCGACCCGATGAGGAAAGCACCGCCACCTGCTGATATGCACTCCTGACCGATGATCAGGTAACCTGTGTAAAGATGTGAGGGGTGAGACCAACTACTGTCTCGCCATAAACAAATAAACCAAAGTATATATTTACAAGTCAACCACAATACACCGATATCAAGTAGCAGTCACAGTGCACAAACAAATAACAATGCACAACACAAAGTCATCATCAGACTTTAAACCTGCACTTGTCTTTAATCATCTTATTATAGTTATACTTTCTTATTATTAGGGTTGAATATTTTATTAGGGCCCTCTACTGTGTGTGTAGAGTTCGGTTACGTCAGTACATACAACCAGGATATAAGCCCAAATACAATCAAGATATAAACCCAAGTCAATCAGAGTATAAGCCCAACTCAATCAGGGTATTAATCCAAGTCAATCAGGGTATTAACTCAAGTCAGGGCATCAACCCAAGTTAAGGCATAAGCCCAAATATAGCCAACCGGTCAATAGCCCCACTGTAGACTTCTTTTAGTACGTTATTCTCAGTTAAGCTTTAAAACGTCATGTGTGCCATAAGTTATGATTGTCCAGGATTATGTGGATTTAACAATATGTTCTCAAGTCTGGGCCTCCGGCCCACGAATCACCACACGAACCTCAAAGTCATATAACGGACTAATGCCTTTGTTGGTACCTGTGTTGCTCTTGATTATCACAATTCATACCTGTGTTTCAATTTGGTCACATTTCATCCCTCAATTAAGTTCGATTTGCCTAATTTTTTTATTTTGACCATTTTACCCCTTAAATCAATGACGTATCAGTTTTTTCGCCTGGATTCTTCACATAAACAACCCGAAACTTGGTGGATACCTAAAGCCTAACCGAAACCTGACTCGAACCAGACAATCTTTATTATTTTCCTTTTCTTTTTATTTTATTATTTTTTTTTCTAAAAATTTTAATTCTAAAAAAAAATTTCTTTTCGTTTTAGCAATCTGCAATCTATTTTTTTTTCGACCTAAACACCAGCCCACCCGATAATCCAAATATTTATCTTTAGAACTAAAAATAGATTACAGATTACTAGAATGAAAAGAAATATCTATTTTTAGAATTAAAATTTTTGGAAAAAAACAAAATAATAAAATAAAATAAAAAGAATAATAATTAAAAAAAATATCCAGTTCGGGTTGGGTTTCGGTTAGGCTTTTGGTATCCACCGGGTTTCAGGTCGGTTAGGTGACGAATCCGGACGAAAAAACTGATACGTCATTGATTTCAGGGGTAAAACGGTCAAAATAACCAAATTAGGCCAATCGGACTTAATTGAGGGATAAAATGTGACCAAATTGAAACACAGGTATGAATTGTGATAATCAAGAGTAACACAAGTACCAAAAAAGGCATTAATCCGTCAAATAACATTTTATATTTCATAACTCAACTCATGCTCGGCAGGCATTCACAAGCACACAATTCACCTAATCAAGTACTCAACAACAAAGATATCATCATCACGATACACTGTGCAAACAACAACATCAACAGAACAGGCATACACGCATACAACATTCAATGCCAAGCAAATATTACCACTTTATAAACCATGTCAATTAACTGAGTATTGTAGGTAGTAACGCATACAAAGGTTTATATGTCCTCACCTGGGCCATAATAATTGCCTCGGAATTGTAGCTCGTTCTGCCTCGACAATCCGTTAACTGCCAATCCCGATGCTCGCTGGAACAGTGAACCATTCGCCGGATTCCGGCTAAGCTTCGCCGGAAACTCTACCAAAGCTTAATAACGAATCACAACAATTCTGCCATTACGAGATCACCATCATCAACCTTGATGCGAACCAACACAGCCGCTAAAGAACCACCCAAAACGAATTGGTGACGCAAGGACAATAGCTGGAAAAACTCACCGGAAGGACAGTCCAGAACTGGATCCACCCAAACCCATTGCACAGTTCAAACTCGAGCCTCCAACCTCACTGTCGAAGTAGCCTCACGCCGACCAACACGACCAGAACACAGATCTGGCCTCCACCGCAACACAGACACACCCCGACCACTCACCACCACCACCGAGGGTAAACCATCACCGAACACAGATCGAACACCATGCTCGGTAACAAACTAGCAACACCACACTCACGTCGAACCACAACACAAAACCCAAATCGATTAATTCCTTTTGCAACAAAATCAAAGAAGAAAATAGAGGAAGAAGAAGGGCGCCAATGGCTTACCACACAACGGACGGCGACGGCGACGACGACGACTGCTTGAGCCGTCTTCCCTCTGGTTTGCTCGCGTGCGGAGGCTGTCAAGACTAGCCCTCCTCGCCTTGGCCTCGCTCGGCCCCCGTTGGGTTGCAGCGACGGTGACGACGCCGGCTAGAAGAGGAAGAAGGAGATGTGAAGAGAAGAAACGTTGTGGGTGGGGGTTTGTACCAAATGAAGAGGAGAATGGAGGAGGAAAAAAAGAGAGCAGCAGCCATTCGGGAAGGAGAAGCAAAAGAAAGGATTATAGCCTTCTTTCATCCTTGTGTTAGACCATAAAGTTGAAAGTCATCCTTGTATTGGTTTTGGTCTATTTTCATCCCTCTATCCATGGGTTTTGGCTTGTTTTCATCCCTCTAAATAGGCCAAAAAGTCGAACACAAGGATGAAAATAAGACAAAATTCACAAATAGAGGGATGAAAACAAGCCAAAATCTAATAAAGGGATGACTTCCAACTTTGAGGTCTAATACAAGGATGAAAAAACACTTTATTCCGCAAAAGAAAAGAAAAAAATGTGAGAAAAGAAAAACAAAAAGGACGGGTGAAGCCAAATCGGGGAGAGGGGGGAGGAAGTGGGGAGAGAAAAAATAAGTTTCGCTTTTATATCTCAACCCTGTGGTTAGGGTTTCCGACGCAACAAAACTTCGTCGTTTTGATTTAAAACGACGTCATCTTGAACACGACTTCCTTCTTAGTCAACCCCTAAGTCAAAACTGTTAGTGTAATATGCCCAAAAGCCAATCATTGGATGATTTTATATAGTCATGTATATACATTAAGGTTATTCTAATAAATATGTTTATGAGATAAACGCTTGTACATATTTATAACCCTAGAATATTTTATATTCTTAAATGTCTCTATTTGATTATTATTATGGATGGGTTGTAATAATAAATTAAGACTAGCGTATGTTGAGAATTATATGAGATATGAATTCTACATACGGGTACAAGTTATAGAACTTGTGGACTGGACCGACCCAACATAAGAACACTACATGGAACGTTATATGATTGTCATTAGTGGTTCTTATATGTATTGTCCTTAGACCTGAGATCATCAAGATTCCCAACATGTGAGTCATATACTTTGATATTACTCTTGGCTATTCGTAACTGAGTAGACCTTAGTGTAATCATTGGGTATATGATAAATGTGTAGTGGGTTTTGTATGATCAAGATGGAATTCGTCCAACCCATATAACGGGTATATTATCAGTTGGGCCTCTTGATAGAGTTGAACTGTAAATGCATGGCCATGCTCGGATTATGTGATATGGTGATATCATTAGTATCCGTTTTACACAGTTAACTCGGGGATCAAGAAACTTAGATTAAATATATACGAGATTGACTTATTCCATGTCTCGTGTTTAATCTTGATAATAGGACGAAAGGACGAAGACATTTTCCGAGGCATAATGAATTAGTACTGATCTTGTCGTTTGGGTAGCAATGATGTGTTGCTAGACACCGCTCATTGTTTATAATTGTAAAATGAGATTTTACAATTATTGCCAAACGTTACAAGTGCCTACAGGGTCACACACTTAGAACTGTTGATTCGAGCTTGTGATTGAACCATGGTTGGACCATGGTTCGACCAGGTGGTTGGACCGTGGTTGGACCAAGGTCGTTTTGGTTCACTAGTTGTCTGAATTATTGAACCAGAATTAGTGCTGTGATGTGTGATTCCATTAGTGCATAGTGGAGACATGATTAGATTAGATAATGGTGGAATCTTAATCAAGATGGATAATGGGCCATTATGTTGGCCATTATCTCTATTACTCTATGCACTAATTGAGGTGGGTAATCAGATTATTCTGCTCTTGAATTCTGATTTTTCAGACTTGCAAGAACACACACAAGTGAGACTTGAGTGAGACTTGAATTTTCAGATTACACACCCCTTTCTTTGAGAAAGAAAGAAACACATCAAACACAAGTTCTAGCCCTCGATTTTCTGCAGCTAGCACTGCGGTTCGGGAGTGCTCGGGTTGGTGATCGTGAGATGATTACTAGCTGGACATCGACGGTTCGTGTGGATACAGTAGAGGAGCCGGATTATTTGTTGGGTTCTTGCTGATTCTACACTATAGTTGGGTGAAAGACCTCAACCAAGCAAGGTACGAAAAATTGTTATTCGGTTTAGTTAGCTACACTTGGATCCTCCATGAGTACCGAGTCTTTCCGCTGCATCTTGATTATCAAGTTTGCATGCGCAGTTACTTACAGTGGTAGCAGAGCCTCTTGTGAAACGCTAAACCGAATTAGATGTTCATCTTCGTATATGTGATATGTTGAATTCATTTGCATATGTGATATGTTGAATTTCAATTTTGTATACATGGTACATGTTTAGGTTGGTGTTTGTCAAAAGTGTTTTGACAATGAACGTTTGATTGGTATGAGATATCAATCAAGGTGTTCTTGGCAGTAAGTCGAATGAGTTCGACAAGGAAAAATCGATTGTCCGTTTTTGTATGGAACGATTGTCGTTCTAGTACAGCAAGGCCAAAACATCGATGTTTGTGAGACAAACTTTGATGTTCACATGAGTTTTGTCTTGGTCGGATCTTCCAAACATCGATGTGGTGTGACAAACATCGATGTTCTAATGAAGATTGGCTTTGGCAGAATCTTGAAAACATCGATGTTCAAGAGTTAAACATCGATGTTCTCATGTCGAGTGGCCTTGGCAGAATGGATTGATTGAACATCGATGTTCTTAAGTTCTGTCAAGTTGGTTTGAGACTACTTCTCAAACATCAATGTTTAAAAGTTAGACATCGATGTTTAAAAGTACTGCCAGAAATCTTGAACTTCCAGAACTCAAAAAACAACGATGTTCAAGAGTTAAACATCGATGTTCTGGGCTCTGCCGAAAGGTTTCGAGTTCCAGAATTCTCAAACATCGATGTTTAAGAGTTAAACATCGATGTTCAAGAGTCATACACTGATGTTCAAGAGTTAAACATCGATGTTCTTGAACACTGCCAAGTAGTTGGGAGAATCAAATTCTCAAAAACATCGATGTTCAATGTTAGACATCGATGTTCTCATGTATTTTTGGCTTCCAAATTTACAGAACATCAATATATGATTTGTTGATTATATGCATGTGATGTATGAACATAATATGTTGATGTAAATATTAAGTTCCTCTTGTGTTGCCTTCCGTGATAAGCACTCATCATTGCTTAGATCAACACTTGGTAGGTTTTGCCAAAGCAAGGTGCCAATGTTTATCCTAGCAAGGTGCGACGGGATAATTGTAATATCCGGACTGCTTGTTATGGGTTGAACTTAACTAGGTCATCTCAATAGGATTGAGGACATAGAGGCAAGGAGTTGAGCTAAGTCTATGAGATAGACAAGAACAAGTGTTGTTCACTTAACTATCCAAGAGTTACATGAGATGTAATTGACAAGAATTGTCTACCTAAATAACTATGATGTAAGCGATCAGCCAAAGCTGACTTATCTTGTAGTGAAATATGGATCTTGGCCTACTTATCATTATTTTGATTCATAGTAGGAGCATCATTTAATAGAATTCCTTGTTAAATGATTTATGTATACATGACTCTTATTTTGTGTGATTTGATCAATGTTGTAGAGTTATCATGGCACAAAACACTAGTACACAATCTCTGCGATCGGTCCTTGAGAAGGAAAAGCTGAATGGGAATAACTTCCTAAAGTGGCATCACAATTTGAGTATAGTCCTCAAATAAGAAAAGAAGTCGTATGTCCTTGAAGAGCCTGTTCCTAATGAACCGGTGCCTAATGCTCCTAGGGCGGAAAGAGATGCTTACAAGAAGCTTGTCGATGATGCATTGGATGTTGCTTGCCTTATGCTTGTTAACATAGACTCTGAGCTTTAGAAGCAACATGAGAACTTGGATGCTTTCGATATGATTGAACACCTGAAAATGCTCTTTGAAGAGCAAGCTAGGCATGAGAGGTATGAGACCTCAAAGGCATTGTTCCAATGCAAGATGGCTGAGTCATCACCTGTCGGACCTCATGTGCTCAAGATGATTGGATACATTGAGAGCCTTGAGGGTCTAGGTTTTCCTTTGCAAAAGGAGTTGGTTGTTGATCTAGTCCTGCAATCGTTGCCGGATAGTTACAGCCAATTTGTCATGAATTTCAATATGAATCATCTTGACAAATCTTTGTCTGAGTTGCTTAACATGTTAGGAGTAGTTGAGCAACAAATGAGGGCAAACAAATCCAACAACATTTTGATGGTTGGAAAAGGCAAAGGAAAGGGTAAAGCCAAGTTTTACAAGAAGAAGAAATGTGCCAAAAAGTTTGGTGCATGTGCATCTTCTTGTTCACAAGTGCTGAAACCCAAAGGTGGTATTGCAAAGGAAGGACAATGTTTCCATTGCAACAAACCTGGCCATTGGAAACGCAACTGCCATATTTACCTTGAAGGGGTGAAGAAACAGAAGGGAAGTAAGACTTCCACTTCAGGTATTTTTGTTATAGAAGCTAATATCTCTATCTCTGCATCATGGGTATTAGATACCGGATGTGGTTCTCACATTTGTGTAAATGTGCAGGAACTGAGAAAGAGTAGAAGATTAGCAAAGGGAGAGATAGACCTGCGCGTTGGAAATGGAGCAAGAGTTGTTGCATTAGCCGTAGGGACTTACCATCTATCTTTACCGAGTGGTTTGGTTTTGGAACTTGATGATTGCTATTTTGTACCTACTATAAGCAGGAATTTGATTTCTGTCTCTTGTCTGGACAAGAAGGGTTTTTCATTCATAATAAAGAACAACTATTGTTCTATTTACTTGAATGATATTTATTATGGTGGTGCATATTTGAGCAATGGGTTGTACGTTTGAAACCAAGAAATACCAATCTATAACATTAATACGAAGAAGGTTAGATTAAACGATTCTAATGAAACCTATCTCTGGCATTGTCGATTGGGCCATATAAACGAGACTCGTATTTCTAAACTCCATAAAGATGGACTTTTAAACTCATTTGATTTTGAATCATATGAGACATGTGAGTCATGTTTATTAGGCAAAATGACGAAGGCTCCTTTTGCTGGTAAAGGTAAAAGAGCTTCGGACTTGTTAGGTCTTATACATTCTGATGTATGTGGACCTATGTCAACACAGGCTAGAGGTGATTTTCAGTACTTCATTACATTTACTGATGATTACAATAGATATGGCTATGTGTATCTTATGAAACACAAGTCAGAATCCTTTGAAAAGTTCAAAGAATTCAAGAGTGAAGTACAGAATCAACTCGGCAAGAGTATTAAAATGCTTCGATCTGATCGTGGAGGTGAATACTTAGACCTAGGTTTACTTGATCATCTAAAGCATTGTGGTATTGTATCACAGCTTACTCCACCAGGCATGCCTCAATGGAATGGTGTATCTGAAAGGAGGAATAGAACTTTGTTAGACATGGTTCGTTCTTTGATGAGTCAGGCTAACCTTCCTTCTTCATTTCGGGGACATGCATTATTAAGTGCTGCATTTACACTTAACCGTGTTCCATCTAAATAGGTTGAAAAGACACCATATGAGATATGGAAAGGGAAGCATCCCAATTTGTCTTTTATGAGGATCTGGAGTTGTGAGGCTTTCGTGAGACGAGAAGCATCAGATAAACTCGGCCCTAAATCCGTCAAGTGCTTCTTTGTTGGATATCCTAAGGAAACTAAAGGATATTATTTCTATAATCCCACAGAGCACAAAGTGTTTGTTGCTCGTACTGCTATTTTTCTAGAAAGAGAATTTATTTCTAGAAAGATCAGTGAGAGGAAAATAGAACTCGAAGAAGTTCGAGATATAGAGACTGAGATGGAACAAGGACAGGATCCACAAGATGTTGTGGGTGAAAAACTTGTGCCTGTAACACATGGACTACGTAGGTCTGATAGGACTCGGCATGAGCCTGAGAGATATGGATTTCTTATGACTCATACTGGAGACGTGATGCTCGTAGATGAGGATGAGCCCACTTCCTATCAGCAAGCTATTACGGGTCCAGACTTTAAGAAGTGGCTAGAAGCCATGAATTCGAAGATGGAATCCATGTATGAAAACAAGGTATGGACCTTGGTTGATCCACCTGAAGGGGTAAAACCTATTGGGTGCAAGTGGGTCTTTAAGAAAAAGACCGACATGGATGGTAATGTGATTACCTTTAAAGGGCGATTGGTTGCGAAAGGTTTTAAAAAAGTTCATGGTATTGACTATGATGAAACTTTCTCACCAGTTGCCATGATTAAATCCATCCGGATTCTATTGGCTATAGCAGCATACCATGATTATGAGATATGGCAAATGGATGTCAAAACCGCTTTCCTTAATGGAAATCTTTTAAAGGATGTGTACATGACACAACCTGAAGGTTTTGTCACTCCAGAAAATGCTAACAAGGTATGCAAGTTGCAAAGATCCATTTATGGATTAAAGCAGGCTTCTAGGAGTTGGAATCTTCGTTTTGATGAAGTAATCAAACAGTTTGGTTTCATTAAAAATGAAGATGAGCCGTGTGTTTACAAGAAGGTTAGTGGGAGCACTATTGTTTTCTTGTTATTGTATGTTGACGACATTCTTCTCATTGGGAATGATATTCCAACACTACAGTCTGTAAAGACTTGGTTAAGAAAGAATTTCTCAATGAAGGACTTAGGAGAAGCTACCTACGTGCTAGGTATAAAGATCTATGGAGATAGATGGGCTAAGTAAAAGTACATATATTGACAAGGTGCTAAAGAGGTTTAGCATGCAAGACTCCAAGAAAGGTTTCTTGCCCATGTCACATGGCGTATCTCTCTCAAAGAATCAATGTCCTAGTACATTTACGGAGAGAGAGCAGATGAGTAAGATTCCTTATGCATCTGCAATAGGATCTATCATGTATGCCATGCTATGTACTCGACCGGATGTCGCATATACTTTGAGTGTCACAAGCAGATATCAATCTGATCCCGGGGGAAGTCACTGGACAACGGTTAAGAAAATTCTTAAGTACTTGAGAAGGACTAAGGATGCATTCCTTGTATATGGAAGCGTTGAAGAGCTTGTTGTAAAGGGTTACACAGATGCTAGCTTCCAAACTGACAGGGATGACTTTAGATCGCAGTCAGGTTATGTGTTTTGTCTTAGAGGTGGTGCTGTGTGCTGGAAGAGTTCAAAGCAAGAGACAGTTGCCGACTCTACAACTGAGGCTGAGTACGTAGCTGCCTCAGATGCGGTGAAAGAGGCTGTTTGGATTAAGAAGTTCGTAACTGAACTTGGGGTGGTTCCTAGTATTGACAGTCCGATTGAGCTCTATTGTGACAACAATGGGACAATCGCACAGGCTCAAGAACCTAGATACCACCAGAGATCCAAACATATACTCCGACGTTATCATCTTATTAGAGAGATCATTGATAGAGGCGATGTCAGGCTGTGCAAAGTTCCTTCTGAGAACAATGTAGCAGAACCATTGACTAAGCCGCTCACACAACAGAAGCATGATGGTCATACTGCATCCATTGGTATTAGATATATTGATGATTAGCTTTAGTGCAAGTGGGAGATTGTTAGTGTAATATGCCCAAAAGCCAATCATTGGATGATTGTATATAGTCATGTATATACATTAAGGTTATTCCAATAAATATGTTTATGAGATAAACGCTTGCACATATTTATAACCCTAGAATATTTTATATTCTTAAATGTCCCTAGTCGATTATTATTATGGATGGGTTGTAATAATAAATTAAGACTAGCGTATGTTGAGAATTATGTGAGATATGAATTCTACATACGGGTACAAGTTAGAGAACTTGTGAACTGGACCGACCCAACATAAGAACACTACGTGAAACGTTATATGATTGTCATTAGTGGTTCTTATATGTATTGTCCTTAGACCTGAGATCATCAAGGTTCCCAACATGTGAGTCATATACTTTGATATTACTCTTGGCTATTCGTAACTGAGTAGACCTTAGTGTAATCATTGGGTATATGATAAATGTGTAGTGGGTTTTGTATGATCAAGATGGAATTTTTCCAACCCATATAACGGGTATACTATCAGTTGGGCCTCTTGATAGAGTTGAGCTGTAAATGCATGGCCATGCTCGGATTATGTGATATGGTGATATCATTAGTATTCGTTTTACACAGTTAACTCGGGGATCAAGAAACTTAGATTAAACATATACGAGATTGACTCATTCCATGTCTCGTGTTTAATCTTGATAATGGGACGAAAGGACGATGACATTGTTCCGAGGCATAATGAATCTGTACTGATCTTGTCGTTTGGGTAGCAATGAAGTGTTGCTAGACACCGCTCATTGTTTATAATTGTAAAATGAGATTTTACAATTATTGCCAAACGTTACAAGTGCCTAAAGGGTCACACACTTAGAACTGTTGATTCGAGCTTGTGGTTGAACCATGGTTGGACCATGGTTCGACCAGGTAGTTGGACCATGGTTCGACTGTGGTTGGACCACGGTCGTTTTGGTTCACTAGTTGTCTAAATTATTGAACCAGAATTAGTGTTGTGATGTGTGATTCCATTAGTGCATAGTGGAGACATGATTAGATTAGATAGTGGTGGAATCTTAATCATGATGGATAATGGGCCAATATGTTGGCCCATATCTTTATTACTCTATGCACTAATTGAGGTGGGTAATCAGATTATTCAGCTCTTGAATTCTGATTTTTCAGACTTGCAAAAACACACACAAGTGAGACTTGAGTGAGACTTGAATTTTCAGATTACACACCCCTTTCTTTGAGAAAGAAAGAAACACTTCAAACACAAGTTCTAGCTCTCGATTTTCTGCAGCTAGCACTACGGTTCGGGAGTGCTCGGGTTGGTGATCGTGAGACGATTGCTAACTGGACATCGACGGTTCGTGTGGATACCGTAGAGGAGCCAGATTTTTTGTCGGGTTCTTGCTGATTCTACACTACAGTTGGGTGAAAGACCTCAACCAAGCAAGGTATGAAAAATTGTTATTCGGTTTAGTTAGCTACACTTGGATCCTCCATGAGTACCGGCTCTTTCCGCTGCATCTTGATTGTCAAGTTTGCATGCCCGGTTACTTACAAAAACACACCCCTTCCCTTAATTTTATGTTTTAGCCCAGCCAAAATTACGTAGTTTTACAAGAGGGGTGAGGTCTCGGGTTCGAGACTCACTTTCCTCGATTAGTATCAAAAAAAAATTACGTAGTTTTAGACAAAAATAGACCACACCTTGTGTTTCACCCCAAAACACAAATAAATCTAAAAGAAACCCGATCTATGTTGGAACAACTAATGCCTTTGTGTTTCATATAGGTTTTGATATTGACAAACTATGCAGGAAGCAAAATCTTGGCATAAATTGAAATGAAGGCTCAAGCAAAAAGAAATAATCAAAAGCAAAGCCTTATGACATCAAAAGTTCAAGAATGGATGTGACAAGATCAAGCAAGAAGAACAAGAAGAGTTAGGAACTCAATTGGATACAAGGTTAAACATTCAATGTCTCTAAGATATTGGCTCAAACAAAATCACTTTTACTCATGCATCAATTTGATTTT
>JAKUCV010006811.1:16829-31297 GCA_028386065.3 Turnera subulata | reverse complement strand
CATCTTCTACTCAACATAATAAATCACATATTCATAACTCAAGATCACATACTCATCATAGAAGGTCAAATGCTCAAAAAGCAAGACCATATGTAAGTAATAGTAGATCCCATTATGCTAGATTGTATGCCAATAGTAGAAGACCACATGTACACAAAGCTGAAAATGGAAGATCTTATAACACTAAACCAAGCACACTTGGTAGACGTTCATATACTTATAATACTAGAACACAAATCAATGATATTACGCCACATGCTAGATCGTTTGCATACAATGCAAAATCTTATGGTTACAATTCAAAAGCACAAATATATAGAGCTAGATCATCTCATAACTATGCTAAGTTACACACCTATGGTGATAGTGCTCGTGATCATTCTTATATTCCTTCCATCACATGCTATAATTGTGGTAAACATGGTCATGGAATTCGTACTTGCATGTTCATAAGAAAGAATTCACATGTAAGATATGTTTGGGTACCTAAAGGTACTAGAGCTAACATTCAAGGACCCTAGATTGATTGGGTACCTAAATCTTTTTTATTTTTGTAGGATGACAAAGATGAGTGGGTACTCGATAGTGGATGTTCACGTCATATGACGGGTGATCAATCAAAGTTCTCATCATTGAAAGGTAAAGGTAAAGGTAAAGTAACCTTTGGGGATAGCTCTAAGGGTAAAATACTTGGTATTGGTGATATTGGTTCTAATCCTACTATTGAGCATGTTCTTCTTGTTGATAACTTAAAGTTAAATCTCTTGAGTATAAGTCAACTATGTGATAAGGGATATAGAGTAACCTTTGAATCTACTAAATGCATGGTTACTAGATGTATTGATGATCACCTACTTTTTGTTGGAAAAAGAATTGGAAATCTTTACTCGATCAATCTAAAAGAAGTTGCTAACAATGATATTAAGTGTTTTAGTGCAAAGATGGAAACACCTATTTTATGGCATAGAAGGCTTGGACATGTCAATTTGGAATTAATATCAAAACTATCCAAGAAGGATCTAGTTAAGGGTCTACCAAAGCTCAAATTTGAGAAAGATGGAGTATGTAGAGCTTGTCAACTTGGAAAGCAAGTTAAAAGCTCCTTCAAAGCCAAAAATATGGTAACTACTTCTAGACCTCTTGAACTCTTGCATCTTGATCTTTTTGGTCCTATGAGGACAACTAGTCTTGGTGGTATGAATTATGCTTTTGTTATTGTTGATGATCACACTAGATTTTCTTGGGTTATATTTCTTGCCAGTAAAGATCATGCTTTGTATGAGTTTGGATGCCTTGTTAGACGTTTACAAAATGAAAAAGGTTATAAGATCTCTAAAATTAGAAGTGACCATGGTGGTGAGTTTGATAATCTTTTGTTTGACCATTATTGTGAACAATGTGGCATTGAACACACCTTTTCTACTCCTAGAACACCACAACAAAATGGGGTTGTTGAGAGAAGAAATCGAACATTGCAAGAAATGGCACGCACTATGATAAATGAAAATGATATACCTTCATACTTTTGGGCCGAAGCGGTTAATACCGCGTGTTATGTGCTAAATAGAGTTTCCTTAAGGCCCATTCTTAAGAAAACACCTTATGAACTATGGTATGGTAGAAAACCCAATATTGATTACTTTAAGGTGTTTGGATCCAAATGCTACATTCTCAATACCAAGGACAATCTTGGTAAGTTTGATGCTAAGTCGGATGAAGGTATATTTCTTGGTTACTCTATCACTAGTAAAGCCTATCGTGTGTATAACAAAAGGACTCTTCTTGTTGAAGAATCCATGCATGTTGTATTTGACGAAGTTGATTTAAATGGTGATAGAGATGATGATATAATAGATTTCACACATAGATCTTCACCAACAAATACAAGTGAATCCAAAAATGATGGTGCTTCTTCCTCACAAACCTTTGATGTACAAGAGAAGGAAAAGGAAACTATCGAAGGACAAGGTAATGTGGAAATTAAGGTACCAAGAGGACATTCTCCTAGTGCAATTCTCGGGGATCCTACAAAAGGGGTAGTTACAAGATCATCATTACATAATTTAAATGGTCATATTGCATTCTTATCACAAGTTGAGCCTAAAAATATTAAAGATGCTATTAATGATGAAAGTTGGGTTATTGCTATGCAAGAGGAGTTAAATCAATTTGAGAGAAGTCAAGTTTGGAATCTTGTTCCTAGACCTAATGATCATCCCGTTATTGGTACTAAATGGGTCTTTAGGAATAAGTTGGATGAAAATGGCATTGTTGTAAGAAACAAAGCTAGGCTTGTTGCTCAAGGATATAATCAAGAAGAAGGTATTGATTTTGATGAAACATTTGCTCCGGTTGCTAGATTAGAATCTATTCGCATGCTTCTTGCATATGCATCTTATAAAGCGTTTAAATTGTTTCAAATGGATGTCAAGAGTGCATTCTTAAATGGCTATATCATGGAGGAAGTGTATGTTGAGCAACCCCCTGGTTTTGAAAATCATGAATTTCCTCAACATGTGTTTAAACTCAAAAAGGCACTCTACGGTTTGAAACAAGCTCCAAGAGCTTGGTATGAAAGGCTAAGTAACTTCCTTGTTTCTAGTTGTTTTACAAGAGGAAAGGTTGATACAACTTTGTTTGTCAAATCTCATGTGCATGAATTACTCATTGTTCAAATATATGTGGATGATATTCTTTTTGGTGCTACTAATGAGCTTTTGTGTAAGGAATTTGAAAAGTCCATGCAAAATGAATTTGAGATGAGCTCCATGGGGGAGTTAACTTATTTCCTTGGATTTCAAGTAAAACAACTTGAAGGAGGTATTTTCATTAATCAAGCCAAGTATACAAAGGAGTTACTCAAAAGATTTGGGATGGATGGTGCTAAGATTAGCACAACACCCATGAGCACTACCACTAAGCTTGACAAGGATGAAGAAGGTAAAGATGTTGATATCAAGCTATATAGAGGTATGATCGGAAGTTTACTTTACCTAACGGCTACTAGACCGGACATCATGTTTAGTGTTTGTCTATGTGCACGATTTCAAGCTTGTCCAAAAGAGTCTCATTTACGTGCTATTAAACGCATTTTTAAATATCTTAAAGGGACTCCCAACCTTGGTCTTTGGTATCCCAAAGTGAGTTCATTTACTCTCACTAGTTATTCCGATGCAGATTTTGCCGGGAGTACCTTAGATAGAAAGAGTACTAGTGGTACATGTCAATTTCTTGGACAAGCATTAGTCTCATGGTCTAGCAAAAAGCAAAATTTTGTAGCTACTTCTACTACAGAAGCGGAATATATAGCTGCAGGTTCTTGTTGTGCTCAAGTTTTGTGGATGAAACATACTCTTGAAGACTATGGCTTGAAGTTTGAATCTATTCCTATTTACTGTGATAGTACTAGTGCCATAAATCTCACTAAGAATCCTATCCAGCATTCACGAACAAAGCATATCGAGATTAGACATCATTTTATTCGTGATCATGTGCAAAGGAAAGATATAACACTTGATTTTGTCAAGACCGATGGACAACTTGCAGATATCTTCACCAAGCCTTTGAAAGAAGATCAATTCACAAAAATAAGGCTGGATTTGGGCATGTGCAACCCTCCTTGAAGAACTCATGTTATGAAGGCTAATTAGGCCACATGATAGGGGGAACAAAGTAGAACTAAAGGCTAATACAGAATTTTGGCAACATGATCACAACATCGATGTTGAGTATCACAATATCGATGTTCAGGTAAGTTCTCTAAACCTATTAAATGTTGCTTTGGTACATGCTGAATTCACACAAACACACAAGATTTTATTGATTTCATACAATCACGTTTACAATCACACACACACGATTACATTGTTCATATTTTCCAATCACTCTTACAAACAAGAAACGCAGAATTACATCATACATATTCATTACAATTACTATCTGCTTCTAACGATTTGGTTCAGCTGTTACAGTAAAACCATTAGGGGTATTAATTATATTAACCCTAATACAATGACTCCAAGCAAACCACATCCCACCTGAGTTGTTCTGGCCAGGTACCTCGAAACGGTGTGTTGGTGGAAAGCGAAGGGGAATATTTCCATGATCTCCGGTTTGCTCCCATCGAGTCTCGGTGAGAAGAACCATGTTTGGTTTGTACTGGTTCTTCAAGTCTCGCAGGATCCGAGCAAAATCTTGGGAACGAGCTGTGATACCCCTGCAGTTCCACACCAAAAGGCGAACCTTTGGCCAAGTAGGTGCTAATCCAGCTACACGAGGGATGCTCTCAGCGGTCATTGTGATCTGGTAGTGACTGCCTTC
The DNA here is from genome assembly GCA_028386065.3 of Turnera subulata. Taxonomy (NCBI): domain Eukaryota; kingdom Viridiplantae; phylum Streptophyta; class Magnoliopsida; order Malpighiales; family Passifloraceae; genus Turnera; species Turnera subulata. The sequence goes on along the minus strand of JAKUCV010006811.1, from coordinate 26,977 downwards.
ATTCAGAGTCTGGCAGACTGGTTCCAACTGAAGCTGCTCAAACCTGTCAGAGATAAAAAAACATGGTGGAATTAGCCGTACCATAATAGGAAGTTCGCAGAGTTTGTTGATGATCCAGGAAAATGATTTCTTCCATAGGGGTGATAAAGAATCAGGATGAATAGATTTCATCCACAAAGACAAGGCGAGGAATTCTTCCTAGCACCTCTGGCAACGGTCCTTGTTGCTCGTTCACGATACTGAAGGACAATCGATTTCTCCTTCCTACGTTTGCACCTTCAACGAAAAAGACGGAGGAAGGGGCAGGCATTTTCTCTTTGTTTTTGATTTTCTTTACTAATCTCTCTTTTTGAAGTTGGCTTCTAATTTTCTGTCTAATGAGCTTAATCCCTGCCTTTTATAGAATCAAGCTGCATTGTTCCAAGGGCAGACCCCTACCACATTTGCCGGAGCTTAAGAAATACTTCGATAAATGGAAACGCCAATTTCATTATTACTTACCGCCAATTTCTCAACTAATCAAAAATTTGCTTTGTTGAAAAATCTAGCCTGAGTTGCATTATTGATTCGACACGGGATTTATTATTCGATTAGTTAGGTATCGAAAGCAAACAAAGTCCAACTGACAAGACAATTTTTCGAGCCCAGTGCACTGACGACAAGAAGAAAATGTCTCTTAGGGGCAGAGGGACACTTACCACCTCTTGAAATTGTCACACATGTTTCATTCCATAACACTCGTGTATTATCCATTGCTAATTTGAGCATCCAAGGCTCTACTAAATCTGTTTTGTAGGGACAGCTCGATTCGGACGTCAAGCACGGTTGCACAAGCAAGGACCTTACAAGGCAAGCAGAGAAACATCGATGTCATTCTGAAAAACATCGATGTTGAATGCATTGCATCAGTGGCAGAATGTTAAAAACATCGATGTTGCGTATCACAACATCGATGTTCAGGTAAGTTTTCTGACACCACTATTTATTAAACTTATATATAACATACAACATCGATGTTCAAACCCAAGACATCAATGTTCATTCTTTTGCTCTTTCGAATTTCAACCAGAGAGAGTGCAACATCGATGTTCTCCTTACGAACATCGATGTTCTGATTTCGTTAATTATTTCAACTCGGACCCGAGAGCATATAACATCGATGTTCTTACTATAGACATCGATGTTCAACTGACTAACCTATCTCTTAACTCGGACCCGAGCGCACATAACATCGATGTTCTAATGACGGACATCGATGTTCAGCTGTCGAATTTCAAAAATATAGCCGTTTGCCATTCACAACATCAACACAACCGAACAGAACATCGATGTTACCTTCATGGACATCGATGTTCAACTGCAGATTTTAAAAAAAAAATATAGCCGTTGAGGGCACATTTGGTCGTTGTCTTCTTACACCAACTAGCCGTTTATAGCCCTTACTAGCTGTTATCAGCCCACAACAACTATTTTCTTTGCTGCCTCTTACATAAAATCCAATGCCTTACATCTTTACTCTTCCCCACAATCTCACCAAGTCATTCTCTATTCCATATCCTTCATTTCTTCAACTCTTTATTCCTTCATTTCTCACACAATCATGGGCAGACACGGCAAATCACCCGTGAAACAACCAACCAAAAGAGGCGGTACTTCTTCTTCTTCTTCTAAATTCCCTCTACATGAAGGTTCCGCTGTTTGGTTTCCCTCTCGTCAACAACTCGCTCTCTATCAATCCTCCTTCCACAATCGACTAATTTTCCCTCCCCGGTATCTTCCGGTTTCTTATCCGAGGGAGAAGACCTATACTCGGCTTGAAGAGCACCTTCGAGCATCTGGATTTTGGGAGTTTGTAACCAACCAGAGTCATCAATACAGTGCCGAGTTTACCCGAGCCTTCTATTCCACCCTCAATCGCGATGGTGACGTCTTAACAGCTCAAGTGAATGGAATTGCTATCTCTTTGACTCTCGAGCAATTCGGGGCAGTTTCCGGCTTACCTTTTCAGGGTGCGGATATTGCATCTTATGGCGGTCCTCATTTCATCACGACCCATGAAGCTCCTCTTTTGCAAGAGCTCGGGTTCACAGAAGTTGTCCGTACCGCCCATTCCAAACGACCAACAATTCATTCCATCCCTCCGGAATATCGTGTTTTGTTTTACCTCATCACCCGGGTGCTCAAGCCACGACCTGGAAATCACACCGTTCTATCCATTGAGGATGTGAAAATCCTCCACGCCATTATCCATCATGCTTAAATTAATTGGGCATGTTTTGTGCTTATGCACATGACCGACTATCCGCCTCAATCCACTCATCATTCACTGCCCTATCCCATCTTGGTGTTGGACATTCTCCTACAGGCAGGACTTGATGCTAGGGAAGGGCCCCAAGTCTCTCATACAAAAATGTGGGCCATTAGTGACGACACCTTCCGCACCGGTAAACCCGAGCACGAACCCAGACTTACACCGGGAGAAAGTTCCGCAGCACCATCCCGTCCAGAACCCGCTCCTCCCACTCCTGCTGCCACTCTTGAATCGATTGCAGCATCTCTTGCACACCTCCACGCAAGTGTTAATAGCATGGGACGGTCCATTGATCGCATTGACCTCGAAGTTCAACGACAAGGGCATGCTCTTCGGTCCTACTTTGATCGGGTACACTATCAACCTCCACCCTATCATACCACTTTTCAGGGCTATGATTTCGGAGCTGAGGGCGATGATGATGATGAGCCATATGATCCTACTATGGCCGGTGATCCTATGGACATGGATGCGGAAAATGAAGAAGAGGCTGAAGATGATGAGGAGGACAACGATGAGGGGAACTAGGATCATAGCTTTTAATTTTTTTTCTTTCACTACTGCTTATGTTTAATGTTTATGCTTTATGCCTTGTCTTTCAAATTCAATAATATACTTTGCCTTTGCCATTTCTTTTTGCTAATGCCAAAAGGGGGAAAAATCACCGAAAGTATATGCAACTCAGGGGGAATTAAAAGAATAACTATGCATCACGTGAGGGGGAATTCATTCCACTTCGAAATCTAAATCTATAAATCTTAGCATATACTTTCATTGTTTGTCATTATCAAAAAGGGGGAAATTGTTGGAACAACTAATGCCTTTGTGTTTCATATAGGTTTTGATATTGACAAACTATGCAGGAAGCAAAATCTTGGCATAAATTGAAATGAAGGCTCAAGCAAAAAGAAATAATCAAAAGCAAAGCCTTATGACATCAAAAGTTCAAGAATGGATGTGACAAGATCAAGCAAGAAGAACAAGAAGAGTTAGGAACTCAATTGTATACAAGGTTAAACATTCAATGTCTCTAAGATATTGGCTCAAACAAAATCACTTTTACTCATGCATCAATTTGATTTTATTTCACTCACATTTCTGTTTCCGAGCCTTGAACATCGATGTCCAACTACTGAACATCGATGTCCTCATGACCGTTATGCTTAAAGATTTGCCTTAAAGAGTCTGAACATCGATGTCTCATGTTATAACATCGATGTCCTATTATATCAGGTTTCAAAAATGTTTTGGGAATGTCCAAAACATCGATGTTCAACCAAGGAACATCGATGTTATTTTGGCTCGGGTTTTGAACAAAGAATTTTCTAAAGGCTATAACATCGATGTCCAAATTTCCAACATCGATGTTCTTACAATAAGTTTTCAAAATTCCTTGGCAGAGGTTTGGAAACATCGATGTTCACCATTACAACATCGATGTTATTTGGTCTCGGGTCTTGGACAATGTTTTGGCCAACATCGATGTCCATTTTGAGAACATCGATGTCCTAGTGACCGTTAGCCCAATAATTCATATTCACTGGCCAGGACATCGATGTCCACATTTACAACATCGATGTCCATATGACCGTTGGACAAGAAAATGCATATTCAAGGCCAGAACATCGATGTCCTAAATTTGAACATCGATGTTCAGCCGGCAAGAGGAGACATACCTTTTCAGCTTTCCACAATTTTTGTCTAAAGGTATTTTGGATTGATTTCATAACGGTCATACATGTCTTTAGACCTATAAATTGATCATTTAGGCCTCTGAAAATGTAGGATTGACTCACTACAATTTCAAGCATTCATTGTTATACTTACATATCATTTTTGAGCCAATATCATTGAGAATTGAGAGTTGCCTTATAGAGCTTACTTTGTGTACTCATACCTACTCTTGAAGAGAGTTTTTGCTTTGAGTGACTCAATTGTAATCACACATCTTGAGGGAGGATTATTCCCTTGTAGTAAATTCATAGGAAGAGGGTCCTCTTTCTGTGGGAAAAGTCTTGAAGTGTTGAATCTTCAAGCAGGAGTTGTAAACGGTTTGTTAAGCATCCGGAAGCTTAACGGTGATAGTGGAATCTTCGAGAGAGTCTCTCGGAGGACTGGATTAGCCACACGGGTTGTGTGTGTGTGAACCAGTATAAATCGGTTTGCCTTTCTCTCCTTTTTAATTCTGCAATTATTATTGTTTAAAGCTTTAATTAGTTCTTAATCGCTAATTCACCCCCCCCCCCCTCTTAGCTTGTTTGGGTTTACAATCTAGGATTAATTCCAAAAGTATTATTTCCAAGGAAAAATAAATTAATTATAATAATTTTCTTGACAAAAATACCTGAAAATTCCTCGAGGATAAAATTGAGAATAAAATTCTGAAAATTCCGAAAATTTCATAAAAATTAAATACCGAAAATTCAGGGCGTTACAATTAGCATGTAGAACGATGCTTTAAGAAGAACTGATATGATTATGCCACGTGCCTGCATAAATAACTCTATTTAATTTAATTTAATTTAATTTTTTAAAAAAATTATTTCCATTACTTGCATTGGCAGTACTAGATAGAGGGGGTTGAATACTAGATGGAGGGGCAAAATCTTACAAAAACAAAGTTCGAGGTATCTCTATCCCGATTTTTTTAGTTCACGTGGTTAAAAGTAATTAACATTTTTATTTTATGAAGTAGAGGAAAGGTTTTGTCTCTCAAATTAGTTCACACATTTTTTTTTCATCTGTATTACTTCGTTGGGAAATGATATAAGATGTAATAAATGACACCCAACTACTATAACAAATGACACCCAACTAAGTCATGTTTTTTTTTTTTACTTTTATAACTTCTCGTAAAGATCAACAGTGTCATTAGAAACTAAAATTTGAGTACAAAATTATCCTTATTTTATTACTTGTTTTTTTATTGAGAAATATTTTATGTTTTATAATTTTAGGATTTAGAATTTGAGTTTTAGGATTTAGGGTATAGGTTTTTAGGGTTTAGGGTTTAGATTTTAGGATTTAGAATTTATGGTTTAGAGTTTAGGATTTAGGGTTTAAGTGGATGGGCCAATAATGCTGGAAGATCCATATTTAATTGGTCTAAGCCCTTAACTCATTATGAAATTCAGATTAAATTATTCCCATAATTGTTTTTGGTGTGTTTGGTATATGGAGTGGAGTGAGGAGGAAAACTAAACTAGAAAGAAGGGTGAGGGTAGGCTACAAGTTAGGAGTGTTTCTGGAGCTTAAAACAGGCACAAAACCTATTAGGAAGGGCGTGGGAATCAAGCAGGACCGGGATAATGAGGATCAAAATCGGAAAGGAAAGAACATATTTGGAAATAGGTGCCGGCGGACATGGCGACATGACCGCCAGCACCTGACGGGCTTGGCAACATGACCGCCAGCGCCTGGCGGTCGTCGCGAGAGGACCGCCATGGCTTGGCTGACATCCCTTCTAGTTTTGGCAGTTTTCTGATTATTTCCTGTTCTCTTGATTTCGGGTATGTACCGTTGGATCTAGGGATTCAATCCCGACCCTTAGATCAACACCACATCCAGACCCCTAGAGCACTATAAGTAGGACCCCCCAATCACCCTCAAACTCACAAATTCTCTCCCTTCTCCCTCTATAAACACATGAGCTTAGGTGCTTGAGAAATTTCTCTATTTCCAAGCTTAGGAACCCTTTCAAGGGTCGAAATTCTGGAAGAATTTCATGGAGAGAAGTAGAAAGGAGTCAGTAGCAACAGGAGGTCAAGAAGAGAAGAAGAAGGAGGCGGATTCAAGCAAACCGTTTGAGAAAAGGTGCTCAACCCGAGAGGCAGTCTCAGTATTTCGGCCATAACTGGAGCTGTAGACATCGGTTTGCTACGATCTTGTGTCCTTAGAAAGCTAAGAACTAGTTATAACGTCGGTTTGCTGTAGATATCAGTTTGCTACGATCTTGGTGTTCAAACCAGACACCATTTCAGCCTCCTTCTACCCCGAATCCCTTTTTGAATTCTTCCCAGATTCTGTTGCGGGAGTGGTAAACAAGTAGGAGCAAAAGGAGGGCTTCAAGAGGTAAACCGTTCTAATCTTATTAGTTGATTGTTGTTGTGACGTGCTGATGTTTATGATGTGATTGTTTATGTGATACATGTAAGAACTACGTGAGCTTTGAACCCATTACCAGGGGGTACGCAGACAGTTTCTAGTGGTGGAAACGCAAGCTCAATTGTTTATTTATTTTCTGTTTTGACTTTTAATTTCTGTTTTATTTTTGTTTTTTGTTGTCTGTGCATGGCATATACTGACCTCTAATTGCACATGATCTCGCCCCAACATGAATGGGTGCCTGACACCTTCCCAGTCCGTGACAAACCCCCGGGTCCATGTTTTTGGTTCACTATTGGTTGTGTAACGCCCCAAATCTTCATAATTTGATTTTCTCGGAATTTTCGAAATTTTTATTCCAATTTTGCCCTTGAGGAATTTCCGGATTTTTGGACAAGGAAATAAATTATTTTACCTTGGTTATAAGGGAATTAAGTTGATGGTATGACGGGTTCGGCTTTCGTTGGAGTTTGATCGGGTTTCGGGGTTGAGAGTTAAGTTTTGAAGTAGTTTCCCCGAAACTACGTCGTTTTGGCAATGTTAAAAAAAAAAAAAAGATAACAGCGCGTTGACCAGGGGGGTTGACCGCGCCTAGCGGACGACGGGTCGTCCACTAGGGCGGCCAACCCTAGCCGGCCACACACACCCTTTATCTTTTCTTTTTTCCCTTTCTTCTTCTTTCTTAATTTTTCTTTTTCTCTTCTTCTTCAACCTCCAAACCGCCGCCGCCCCCATCTCCCCTTCTTCTTCCTTCTCTCTTCTTCCCTCTCGCTCTCTCTTCCTCTTCCCTTCCTCCTCACTTCATTCTTCTTCTTTTCTTTTCCGGCCGACAACCTTCTCCCTCCTTCTCTCCCTCTCTCCCGCATCCCCCTCTTTTCAAATCGCCGCCACCAACCTTCTCTGTCTCCTCCATTCCCGTTCAAGTTCTTCCCCTTGTGTCGCCGCCGCCCGTGCCGTGTAGGAGGTGTGCTGCTCGCGGTGGAGCTGTGACGAAGGCCGAGGGGGGGGCTTCTGTTGCCGCGCGTTTTGGGTTGTGTGCACGCCGGCTGGAGTACGAGTCGCAGCCGCTTCTTCGAGCTCGGTAAGCTTTGCTCCTCTTCTTCGGTTTCTGTCTTTCTTCTCGTCGTCGTTTGCTTTTGGTCGAGCTATGCTGATATGGGTTTTTTTCTGGTTTTGTGTGTCGGGTCTGTGTGGTGCTGTGGTGGTTGTGTTGCTGCGTGTTGGTTCCGGCGGGTGGTTGTTGTGGTGGTGGCTAATCGGGGTGGTTCTGGTGGTGTGTCGGCAGTGATTTGGAGCTCGGGTGTGTTGGTGTTACTCCGGGCAGAGGACGGAATTCCGAGCAGAACCGATTGTTGTCCCGGGTAAGATCCGTTCAACAAATTTCTCTTATAACCCGTTTAAGGGATTTATGAGTGTTTGTGTTGGAATTGTTCAAAGTTGTTGTGTTTAATTGTTGCTGGCAGTTTGTGGAGAATTCCGGCGAGTTCACCGGAATCCGGCGAAGGCTCGGGAATTTTCCGGCGAGGCTCGGGAAAATTCCGGCAAAGGCTCGGGTCTCGATTTTCGGCATTTTAACGGTATATTGGATGTACGATTTGTATTCATTCATGGCATGTACTTATATTCGGAATTGGGTTATGTATTTAATAGTGATTAGTGGAAACCGAGACGGGTAAAACCTTAGGCCGGTAAATACCGACACGGGTAGAACCTTAGGCCGGGAATCTTTGGACATCGCATTAACCTTGGACTTAAGTAATGGATTTGAGCCCAATCCTATAATTAATCAAATAAGGACTTAAGGAAGTGGGCTTGATAATGCTTGAGTCTTAAGGCTAGATTTGTGAACTTGTCTTGGGCGATGCGAGTTAAATGTTTGGAGTATGATTGTGAGAGTTTTCCTTCTGATCTTGCTGTTATGGATTTGGGAGAGTTTGATGTTATCTTAGGTATGGACTGGTTGTCCAGACACCAAGCAGTAGTTGATTGTCGGGCCAGGGAAGTTTCCTTATCTTCTTTGTTGGGGCGTAGATTGGTGTTTGTTGGAGAACGAAGAGTTCTATCGGCGTGCTGTATCTCGGCCATCCAAGTTTTCAGGATGATCCGGGAGGGTTGTGATGCCTTTCTTGCTCATGTGGTCGATTCTTCGGTACCAGTACCTGGTGTGGAGGATATTCCTATTGTTCGGGAATTTCCTGATGTTTTTCCTGATGACTTACCTGGTTTGCCTCCAGAGCGGGAGGTGGAGTATACAGTGGACTTGGTACCGGGAGTTGCACCTATTTCTATACCGCCCTACAGAATGGCTCCGGCTGAACTTCAGGAGTTGAACAAACAATTGGAGGAGTTGTTAGATAAGGGTTTTATTAGACCAAGCATCTCGCCCTGGGGTGCCCCGGTCTTGTTTGTGAAGAAGAAGGATGGCAGTATGCGGATGTGTGTGGATTATAGGCAGTTGAACAAGGTGACTGTGAAGAATAAGTATCCTTTGCCTAGGATTGATGATTTGTTCGATCAGTTGCAGGGTGCATCTGTGTTCTCGAAGATTGACTTGCGATCTGGTTACCATCAGGTTCGGATTGTAGAGCAAGACATACCGAAGACTGCATTCCGCACTCGGTATGGTCATTATGAGTTTGTGGTTGTTCCATTTGGTCTGACGAATGCACCGGCAGTGTTCATGTGTATGATGCAGCAGGTCTTCCATGAATTTCTAGGCCATTTTGTAGTAGTGTTCATTGATGATATTCTGGTTTACTCGAGTAGTAAGGCCGAACATGAGGATCACTTGAGACAAGTTTTGCAGAGGTTGAGAGAAGAACAACTCTATGCCAAGCTCAACAAGTGTGAGTTTTGGTTGGATGAGGTTGCGTTTCTTGGACATATTGTGTCCGGTGAGGGCATTAAGGTAGATCCGGCCAAGATTAAAGCAGTCATGGATTGGGAGCCACCGAAGAGTGTGTCGGAGATAAGGAGTTTTCTTGGACTTGCTGGTTATTACCGGAGGTTCATTGAGGGTTTTTCCTTAATAGCGGGTCCCATGACTAAGCTGTTGAGGAAAGACTGTGCCTTTGTGTGGGATGACGGTTGTCAGAAGAGTTTTGAGGAGTTGAAGAGTCGGTTGACTTCTGCATCGGTTTTGACTGTTCCGAGACCCGGAGTGGAGTACACGGTGTTCAGTGATGCTTTTGGTCTGGGCTTGGGATGTGTGTTGATGCAGGAGGGTCGGGTGATTGCTTATGCCTCTAGGCAGTTGAGAACTCACGAGAGGAACTATCCGACCCATGATTTGGAGTTAGCTGCTGTGATCTTTGCTTTGAAGATCTAGAGACACCATCTGTACGGTGAGAAGTGTCGGATTTTCACGGATCACAAGAGTTTGAAGTACATCATGACCCAAAGGGAGCTTAACATGAGGCAGAGACGTTGGATTGAGCTTCTGAAGGATTATGATTGTACTATTGAGTACCATCCAAGCAAGGCCAATGTTGTTGCAGATGCATTGAGCCGGAAGAGAGTGGTTGATGCTGATGAGGACTCTGTTTCTTATGCTTTGCCTTCCTTGGTGGAGCTGAGGTCGTTGGATGCACAGTTAGCGGTGGATTTTACTGGGGCGTTGTTAGCTAGTTTGAGCATTCGGCCGACCTTGCGGGATAAGATCATGGAGTTGCAGTATGGAGATCCTCATTTAGCAGAGTTGCGGGATAAGGCTCTCGGTGGAGAGAGTTCTAGT
>JAKUCV010006811.1:0-16526 GCA_028386065.3 Turnera subulata | reverse complement strand
ATCACAACTAATGGCACACATAGACTTATAATTTGTGGATAAAGATAATGTACAGTAGAAGTTAGGCTACTGTGTGCTGATGACCGGTTGTTTCGAGCGGGAAGTGATACCCCTCGGGTTTGCTTGCGGATTGGCAAGTGTTATGCAGATTTGCATGTGGGTCTGTGATGACCGGTTTCTACCTCCCTCCTTCTACCTCCCCATTTCTACCTCCCTCTTTCTCTCTGTCTCTCTCTCTCTCTCTATGGTTATGTTGGGCTTCGTGCCTGGTTGTATTTGGGCTTATGCCTGGTTGTCTCATGAGACGGGACCGAGCTCGACGCACACAGTAGGGGCCCTGAATAATAAATCGTAATAAGAAATCTTAACACACAAAAGATGAAGAATAATGAACAGTTGCTTGATTGTGTTGGCATGTTAGTACTGATTGTTGTATGTTTGCATGCATGACTTGTTACTCTGCTATCCTTTCGGACCTGATCTGCACACTCTCATAATTAGATATATATTGCTCACTGAGTAGGCGACTCACATAATCGCCAACGTTGTTTTTCAGACTTTAGATAGCGTGCAGTCACTTTCTTCTTTTCCGGAGTACGGACGTGGACATCCCCAGCAGGTAGCCGTGCTTGTTCTCCCGGTTGGATCCATAGTGTCGGCATGCATACTGTTTTGCTTCTCATATTTTTATTCCATTTATTTCTTCCGCTGCATTGGATTTTTATTGAGATGTCTAATGATTTTGGATTACATTGTCGGCGGGTTGCCGGGTTTATGTTTGATGATGTTTCGGCAGGATGCCGGGTTGATTTGTGGCTTGTTAAGCCGGATTATTATGTTTTTCTTGACATCTCATTTTATTGAGAATTTTGGATATTGTTTTTGGTATTGATTTTTGTGTCCCGGGTTTCGAAGGGTATTTTGGTAATTTCCTTTATTTAAGTATCTTATTTGTAAAATTGGGACACGGGTGTTTCAGCTTGCCTTATGGAGTCATTTGTTGCCTAAGGAAGATTTTTCCTTGAATTTTATCCTTCAATAAAATTCGAGTGGCGGCTCCAAAGACATGGATGACAGTTAGGAAGAAGGTGTTGAATACGCCCAATGAATTTTGGGTCGGGTATTCACAGTTGGCGACTCATCTGGGGACATAGAGGGTTTAAGAGATCATGTGCAATCATTGATCGATATATGCCTTTTATTTGTCATGTACATGTCGCGCATTCATAAATTATGTTGTGAAGCTTCCACCATAAGAGGGTGAGGGGATCCTGGTCCGGTACATACCGTCCTACGGGGTTATCCGCCAAAGTGAACCCATTTCTCGTCGTTAGCAATGATAGGGGTTAATAGGCCAACGACCTCACGCGACGTCCTACGTCACATGTGAGTAGGCCAAACTATCCCTTAGCGACGATGCTTAGGCCCCCAACCAGTTGTATACCCTGAGCATCCCATGCATGATGAATTAATACGTGATATGTGCATCATGAGTTGTATGTTGTGTAGTCATAATGGGTTTAAATATCATGCATGCATTAGTGTTGAGATAAGAAAAGAGGGAAAACATCTTCATGGAAGTAGGAACACCCGATTTGCGAATGAGTTTCTCATCAATCACACAACATAGAATATTTTCAGGTAGATGCCCCTTTACTCCATGAGTCCGGACATAGGATTGCATTTTGCATAATCATAGGGCATATCTCTGAACGATGCATTGAGTCAAGAATTGACCCCCACCACTTGCCTCTCTCGAAATTATGTCCGCCTTTCGACAATAATTACCCCATAAACCTATACGATGAGATCTTGAACTTCGTCTCTATCATTAACAGTGAATCTTGTGCAAGGACCATGGCAAGCGGGCTGAAAGCATCGGCAACAAAGGTAAAGCCCTAGAAAACATCCCGATAAAGAAGGAAAGACAACCGATGTGGAAGAAGCGCACTCTGCACCAAGAGAAGGAAGAGCAACTGCGATTCAGGGCCTTGATGAATGAATTGGAAGAGACTATCCTTCGGGAAATCGTATCTGGTGATGCATATGCTCAAGCAGCCATGCGACAATTTCGAGAAGCAATAGAACAATATGGTGCGGTCGAAGATGTGATGAGGGGGATCCAATTCAAGCAAGCCGTTTTCACTCAAGAGCATGTGCGGGTAACTAAGGAATACATTGACTATATAAAGAATGTGGAAGGCGGTGGTGAGTCGGGTGAATGGGACACTGATTCAGAGGCTGACCAATGAACAGATCAAGCAGATATTATGAACACCAGAGGGGATGAGCCGAGAAACGAAGACAACGTGGCTAGGATTGAAGTCCATCTAGAGGGGGTCGCCACCACCCCAGTAAGACCACAAAAAGGCTTGTGTATGGGGATATGAATGAATGGACGACGGAAAAGGATGTTTAGACATATTATTTCACTTACCTTTGAAAGGGCTATGTTGTCATTTTTGTTCTCAATTTCATACAGTGAATAAAAGTTATGCCTCTTTCTAGAATGGATATGCCATTTAAGCTTTAATTAAATTTGGTTGGATTAGCTTGAGAACCTTAAGATGAACTACGTAGGCCCGATCCGGCAAGATAATCTGACATTTCAAACATTATGTCAAAAGAAGCCTGGCTTGTAGAATTATTCCTTCAAAAAAAAATAGAGAGAGAGAAATAAAAAAAAAAGAGAAAAAGAGAAAAGAAAAGAAAAAGAAAAAGGGAAGGAAATCCGCAACCAATGAGCCATGAATATTAACATTTTACAAATGTCTTTTAAATTTTGTCGGTGCGTAGGAAACTCAAAAATGAGCCCGGTCTATCAATATTGGTTCTCAAGTTAAACTCAATCAAATAGAATGAGGCTTAAGTGTGGGTGTGTCATGTGTTTGTCCAGGTATTCTCAAAATCCATCAAGGAAGCATCGCCTGATTATTTGTTTCGAAGTATGGTGTCTGGTTGCCCTGCAAAAAAGGAAAGAAAGAAGATAAAGAAAGAGAGGTGGAATTCATCCGCTAGGCTGAAAACCCAAAAGGGTGGCCTAGGCAAAAGTTAGGACATGCCTGCTAGGTTGAAAACCCAAAAGGGCGGCCTAGGCAAAAAATTAAGGCTAAATGGTCATCGGATGTGTTGGGGATGTATCTGTCGTCAAGTACCGTTACAAAGGTAATAATGATGAATTCAAGACTCCTCATGAGATCCATACTCCCATTAAGCAAAGTATACCAAAACCCAAAACCTGATTCTCGGCTCAATTGATTTTTTAGAAAATTGCATACACGGTTGCATCATGTAGATAGCATAGACATGCATACATAAGAGAGCCTCGGAAAATATAAAGAGAATGGAAATGTCCAAAAATTACACATCTAGGGCTAAGGCGTGCATACATATCACACCCGTCTCTTCTTCTTGCCTCGAGACTGACGAGCCTGCTGAGGAGTCTCCTGAATAGTCGCCTCGAAATCCCCCGACATTTGGTCTGTGGGCTGAACTTCTGACAGCGGAATGGCGGGTGGCGCTGCTTGCCACGGGAGACGTGGATCCCGTGGGACCCGAACAGGGTGCGTGTAATGATCACCTAATCTATAGGATACCATGCCGCGCATGCGGGCAGCCTGGGTAGACAAATGTGAACACTCAAATTTAGCCATCTATTTGTTCTATTGGATTATTATTGTGTTTTAGAGCCCAAGGTTAATTTTATTAATTTTTGGTCTTTAATTTGGCTTAGGAACCCAATAAATAAACTCATGGACAATCCGTTTAATTAGGCCCATGCTTAGCATGAATTTTCTGACGTATTTGTCTATGATTTTCGTTTGATTAGAGGCCCAATTTAAGTTGGTTTAATATTTTACCTATTTTATAGATAAAAAAGGAATAATCTTAATCCTTGGAGTGTAGATTAAGTAATCAAGTTTATATGGTAAGAAAATAGAATTTCCCTCAAGAAAAGGGAGTTTTTCTGGTCTGAGATCCTTAGCTTTGCGTGCCAGAATCGGATTAGAGTCGAAAGAGGAAAACCTCAGTCAAAATAGGAAGAACATGAATAGTAGCCGACTGCCATGACCGCCACCAGCTGGCGGTCAAGCATGGAAGACCGCCACCAGGCAGCGGTCATCGCGACAAGACCGCCACCAGACGGCGGTCATACGTCCCAAAGGCAGCCACTTTTTCTATTTTTCCTTTTTTTTATTTCTACCCTCGGCCATTGGATTTAGGGGTTTAATCTCGACCTTAGGATCAAAACCACGCCCCCTCAGACCCTGAACACTATAAATAGAACCCTTAAAACACAACTTTGGGGGGTTGGTCATTAAGCTTTTTGCTTGGGAAAACTCTACTATTTTCTTTTCTCAATTCGATTTCTTTGCTTTTCTCTGCTAGATTTCACATAGTGTGTTGTTTAGTTTTGTCTCTACAATAGTTCCAAAGCCAATCAAGGTGGAACTAAGGAACGAGAAGAGGGTAGAAGCAATCTGCAATCCTTAAATGCGAAGAATGGCAAAGAACACGCCCTTGGTGGTAACACGGTCTCTTTCCTTTTGATTTGTCTCTATTGCTGCGATTTTGTCTCTGATTTTATGCTGATACTAACATGTTTGCTTGAGTGTTGATTCTAATTCAAGAACTACGTGATCTTTGAAGCCGGTTGCCGGGGTACATAGGATGTCTCTAGCGGTGGAGATGCTAGCCAAATTGTTTCTTTTCTTTTTCTTGTCTCTTTAATTTCGATTTATTTATATTATTGTTGTTGTTTTCTGCTGGAAATTTGGCTTACATACATGCACACATGCACCAAAGCACAAGTATTCGCTTAAATTGCATATTATTTCGTCCAAGCGTAGATGGGGAGCCTCATACCTTCCTATCTGTGACGAACCCCTGAGTCCGGCATCTTTGGTTCGCAAATTGGTTTCTTTTGTTGGCATAAAGGAGTTATTCTCTGGTTTTTCCTGAGTTTTTCCACGGTAATAAAACTTTGGTGGCGACTCCATCGACTGTCACGAGATGAGAAAGTTCCGGGTTCTCACAGCTGGCGACTCCGCTGGGGATTCATAGGTTTAAGAAATAATGTGAATTTTTGTTTGAGTTTTATGTTTTGTTACTTATCACTTGCATGCTTGCATTCATTATGATTGTGTGTTAACCTCTACCTTAAGGGGGCACGACAAGTCCTTGCCCATACATACCATCATTCGTGGTGATATGGCATGCGATTTTTTCGTTACCCGCCGCGCGCGATGATTGGGAAGCTTGGCCTTTAACCTCATGCGGCATCCTTGTGTCACATGTGAGCAGGCTGAACCTCCCATAGCAGCGGTCCTTTGGCCCCCAACCAGCTGCATACCCTTGCATATAGTCAACCCTAGGGGTACTTGCCCTCTATGGAAATATGTTGTATGATTATGCTTGCCTTTCGTGGATCCAAATTAATTGTGCACTCATATTTTCGTTATAAAAATAAAACCCTAGTCGAGTCTTTTTTTTTCAAAATTCTTTTAAAAAACTATTTTCCTTCTAAGGAGCCGATTTATATTTTTCTTAAAATTAATTTTTCAAAAAGAAATTGAAAACTAAAAAAACCTTATTTTTTGTGCCCAAAATCCATATTTTCAAATAAAAACTTCGGCTCTATATCATTTTTACTTTTTTAAAAATAAAGCATTCCTACTCTGTGCAGTTGAGTGATGTCACAATCAATGAATAGTCTCTTATACGTGCGCGTTTACCATAGGGCACCATGAGTGACAACACTATCCAAAGGAATGAGCTCATACATACTCAAGATGGCGAATGCGTAGATTTTGGCCTTGAAGGTTTATCTAGAGATATGCGCTCGGAGCATGGAGCATGATCACCCCTATCCTAGGACCATTGAAGCAATGAGAATGGAGCAAGCCATCTAGTGGTGTCGACGAGTTCGATATCAAGTCTGAGTCTGAGTCTGAGTCCGTATTTTCTTTTGATAATAAAGAGAAGCAACCATGTCGCCCTCCCAATTTTCAATTTTCTCATCCAACACTTTTGAGGATAATGATGTTTTGTATTTTTCAAAGAATAATATGAAACTTACATTCCCTTACATTGGTGTTTGTGATGATAATTTTGTTTGCATGGATGATGTGCATAATGATGATGATGACTAAATAAATTCCATGAAACACCGACTCTATCTCAATCTAATGAGGGTGAATCAATTGAAATGAACTTGGGAAATGAAACCGAGCCTAAAATCACCAAAATGAGCGCTACACTACCCGATAGTATTAAGAAAGAGCTCCCCGCCTTGATCCGTGAATATGTGAACGTATTTGTATGGTCCTACAAAGATATGCCCGGTATCGATCCAGAAATTGCCCAACACCGTATCCCGACTTTTGCAAATGCCAAACCTGTCAAGCAAAAAGCGTGCCGCCTCCAACCACAATGGCACTCAAGGTAAAGGAGGAAGTAGAAAAGCAACTCCAAGCCGGATTCCTAGAAGTGATAGACTACCCCGAATGGTTAGCCAACATCGTCCATGTACCAAAGAAGGATGGCAAGGTCCGCATGTGTGTCGACTATCGTGATTTGAACAAAGCATGTCCTAAAGATGAGTTTCCATTGCCACATATTGATCTACTAGTTGACGCTACCGCTGGCCACGCACTCATATCATTCATGGACAAATTTTTTGGTTACACCAAGTACTCATGGCACCTGAGGATAAGCAGAAGACGGCTTTTCGCACAGAATGGGGAACTTTCTGCTACAAGGTAATTCCCTTTGGACTCATCAATGCTGGTGCCACCTACCAACGAATGGCTACTACTCTTACTCACGACATGATGCATGAAATAGTGGAAGTATACGTTGATGATATGATCGTCAAGTTGCAAACCAATGAGTCACAGTGCCCGATTTGCGGCAATTCTTAGAGAGATGTAGGAAGTTTGGCAGGAGGATTAATCCGCAAAAATGTGTCTTCGGTGTAAAGGCCGGCAAGCTACTTGGTTTCTTGGTCAGTGAAAGAGGAACAAGCAAGATCAAGGCAATTCAAGAAATCCCAATACCGAGAACCGAGAAGGAGATTCGAGATTTCCTTGGCCGTGTACGATACATTAGTTGGTTCATCGCACAATTATCCAGTATTTCCACGCCCATTCATTGACTCTTGAAGAAGGGGCATCAACCGAGTGGAATGACAACTGCCAATAAGCTTTCAACCAAATTAAGGAGTATCTATCCAATCCTCCAGTCTTACAACTGCCTAGATTATGTCAACCACTTCTTCTATTTCTCACTGTAACTGACAATGCCATGGGTGCTATGCTCGCACAATATTTTCCTAACTCTCGCATCGAGAATGCTATCTACTACTTGAGCAAGAAGATGACTGATTATGAATCCAAGTACAACATGATTGAGAAGACATGCATCGCATTGACATGGGCTTGCCAAAAATTGAGACACTACTTTGTGAGACATGAGGTGCTACTCATCTCCCGAATGGATCCTGCCAAGTATCTCCTAGAGAAACCAGTGCAAAGTAGTAAAACAGCCCAACGCAATCTTATCTCAGTTTGACATCCGATTTGTGTCTCAAAAGGCTATTAAGGGAAGTGCCATAACGGATTTCATGGCCTCTCAACCGGTGACTCGTAACAAAAGATTCGAGCCTCAATTCCCTGATGAAGGTATTTTTGTGATCACCATTCCAACATGGGAGATGTACTTGGATGGTGCAGCGAATGCAAGCGGATTCGGCACCGGCTTCATCCTCATCTCACCCGACAAAGCCACTTATCCTCTATCTTGCAAACTAGAGTTTGAAGCCACAAACAACATAGCCAAATATGAAGCATGTGCTATTGGGCTCGAAACTACGCTTAACCTTAGTATACGACGAATCCGGGTATATGGTGACTCTGCTCTAGTAATTTCACAAGTCATGGGTGAATGGAAGATCAAAGAAGACAAACTTATGCCCTATCACGAATATCTACAAGGGCTAGCCGCCATGTTCGAGGAGATAGCTTTCTATCATGTCCCAAGGAGGAATAACCAATTCGCCAATGCATTTGCCATCTTAGCATCCATGATCGGTATGCCTAGGAATGCCATCATCCTACCTATTGGAATTCAAAAGAACACCGAGCCATCATTCCACCGAGAATCCACAATGCCAAAGCCATGGTTCAAGAACCTCATCCATACCATTTGCACCGATCTAGAGGCAATTGAGGCTGTCACTGTGGCCGAAACAAATCAACCCTCCTACACCTCGGGCAATGTAAATGCCGAGGGGCAACATTGGTATACCGATATATACGATATCTTATATGATGGATCTTATCCTGAGCATGCAACTAGCAAAGAAAGAAAAACTCAAAAACAGCTCGCCACCAGATACATTCTATATGCTGGCAGGTTGTACAAAAGACATGCCAGTGGGATTCATTTACTCTGTGTCGATACCAATGAAGCTCAAAGAATCATGGAAAAGGTGCATGGAGAAAAAAAAGGCCCACACATGAGTGGAAACATGCTTGCTTAGAAAATCCACGCGCTACACCGTACTATAGGCCTACCATTAGCACTATGGGGATATCGCACGTCTATCCGTTCATCTACTGCCGCTACACCGTACTCACTTGTATATAGCATGGAGGCAGTACTCCCCGTTGAACTTGAGGTCCAATCCCTAAGGGTGGCCCACGAGAGCATGATTCCGGAGACACAATGGGCTCAAGAACGCCTAGATCAACTCATACTGCTCTACGAAAAGCGTTTGCAAGCTTTGTACCATGTCCAAGGTTATCAAAGGCGTATGGCAAGTGCATTCAACAAAAGGCTTAAGTCTCGAGGGTTGAAAGAAGGCGACTTAGTACTTAAGGAGATACGACAACCAGTGCATGATCCTAGAGGCAAGTTCAAGACTAACTGGTGTGGACCATACATTATCAAAGAAATCCTTTCTGGAGGAGCAACAAGGATTTGAGATCTAGATGGCAACGAGTTCAAAGACCCAGTCAACATGTACCAACTCAAGAAATACTATGTGTAGCACTCAAAACATTGTTCAAAGAACTACGTAGACCTGATTCTGTGTAAATACAACCATAACAACAAAAATAAACTCAGTCGCAAAGCACAGATACATAGGAAGCCTGCAAAGGTCCGGTCTCTTATTATTACATCAATCAAAGTTCCCAAGTTGACTAAAAACTGGAATTTATTCGGTCTCATTGTTATTATGCATACTCATAAATGGAATTAACATTCTTTGTCATAAGTCTCTATTGCCTAGGGCGTTTATGTCTTCAATTCTTGTCATTTTCTTCTTCCCCTAACTCAGTCTATCCTACAGACTCGGCTCTAGATGGCTCAGGATCACCTATGATGTTCCTGTAAGTATCCGGTTCATGCAATTGACAATCAAAAGCACAAAAATACAACATGTATGCGCAGCGGAAATACCGGATACACATAGAGGATCCATGTGAAGGGAGCTAAACCGAATAACAATTTTGCATACCTTGTTCGGTTGAGGTCTTTCACCCAATTGTAGAACCGAATCAGCTAGAGCCAGACAAAAGCCTTGCCCCTCTACGGTATCCACACGAACCATTGTAACCGGCTGAAGAACGTCTCACGACTTCAACCCGAGCTCTCCCGAACTGGTGTGCTAGCAACAGGTTTCTGGGAGCTTTTGTGTGTGGTGTTTTTCTCTCAATTTTTCAGACCACACAAGAACACTTCTCAAGCTCTGAAAATTCCCTCAAGAACAAGTGTGTATGGAAGCATTCGCCTTCCTTTGCAATACCACCTTTAGGTTTCAGCATTTGTGAAGAAGATGCACCAAACCTTTTGGTGGATTTCTTCATCTTAGCTTTACCCTTTCCTTTGCCACCTCCAAGCATCAATATGCTATTGGATTTACTTTCCTTTATTTGCTGCTCAGCTGTTCCCAACATGTTGAGCAACTCGAACAATGACTTGTCAAGATGGTTCATATTGAAGTTCATGACAAATTGACCGTAGCTATCCGGCAACGATTGCAGGACTAGGTCAACAGCCAATTCCTTCTACAAAGGAAACCCTAGACCCTCAAGGCTTTCGATGTATCCAATCATCTTAAGCACATGAGGTCTGACGGGAAATGATTTAGCCATTCTGCATTGGAACAATGCCTTAGAGGTCTCGTACCTCTCATGCCTTGCTTGCTCCTCAAAGAGCATCTTAAGGTGTTCGATCATATCGAACGCCCCCATGTTCTCATGTTGCTTCTGAAGCTCAGAGTCCATGGTGACCAGCATTAGGCAAGCAATGTCCAATGCATCATCTAGATGCTTCTTGTAAGCATCCCTTTCAGCCCTTGGTGCACTAGGCGCCGGTTCACTCGGAACGGGCCCTTCGAGGACATACAATTTC
The DNA here is from genome assembly GCA_028386065.3 of Turnera subulata. Taxonomy (NCBI): domain Eukaryota; kingdom Viridiplantae; phylum Streptophyta; class Magnoliopsida; order Malpighiales; family Passifloraceae; genus Turnera; species Turnera subulata. The sequence continues at coordinate 6,107 of JAKUCV010006811.1, read as the reverse complement.
TTTTCTTGTTTGAGGACAATCCTCAAGTTACGATACCATTTCAGGATGTTATTCCCGTTTAACTTTTCCTTCTCAAGGACCGATCGCAGTGACAATGTGCTAGTGTTTAGTGCTATGGAAACTCTACAACAATGATCAACTCACACAAATAAGAGTCATGCATACAAATACATTTAACAAGGAATTCTATTAAATGTTCTCCTACTACATAAATCAAGACAATTATATAAGTAGGCCAAGATCCATATTTCACTACAACATATGTCAGCTTTGGCTGATTGCATATATCAATAGTTATTTAGGTAGACAACTCTTGTCAATTACATCTCATGTAACTCTTGGATAGTTGAGTGAACAACACTTTGTCCATATCTATCTCATAGACATTACTCAACCCTTGCCTCTAAGTCCTTAATCCTATTAAGATGACTTAGTTAAGTCCAAACCCACAATAAGCAGTCGAGATATTATAATTATCCACTCGCACCTTGCTAGGATAAACATAGGCACCTTGCTTTGGCAAAACCTACCTAGTGTTGATCTAAGCAATGATGAGTGCTTATCATGAAAGGCAACTAAGAACTTAATATTTTCATCAACATATAATTCCAACACATCACATGCTTGTTCTTGATAAATCATACATTGATGTCATGTAAGTTACAAATTATATATCTCATATACATAACAATGCATCATATGCAATATAAGCCGTTACGCAGAGGTAGCACGGCGGTCCCGCTAGCCGGTTATCCGGTTCATGCAATTGACAATCAAAAGCACAAAAATACAACATGTATGCACAGCGGAAATACTGGATACACATGGAGGATCCATGTGAAGGGAGCTAAACCGAATAATAATTTTGCATACCTTGTTCGGTTGAGGTCTTTCACCCAACTGTAGAACCGAATCAGCTAGAGCCAGACAAAAGCCTCGCCCCTCTACGGTATCCACACGAACCGTTGTAACCGGCTGAAGAACGTCTCACGATTTCAACCCGAGCTCTCCCGAACTGGTGTGCTAGCAACAGGTTTCCGAGAGCTTTTGTTTGTGGTGTTTTTCTCTCAATTTTTCAGACCACTCAAGAACACTTCTCAAGCTCAGAAAATTCTCTCAAGAACAAGTGTGTGTGAGGAAGAAGAAGAGCAATAGTGATCTGATCACTAAGCAACATGATCATGTCTCCACATAATCATGTTTCCCACTAAGCATTATCAACACAACTCAGCATGTTTTGGTTCAAAAAATCTGACATTTAGTGAACCAAACCAGCCCAAAAATGACACTGGTCCAACCGCGGTCCAACCACACCTTGGTTCAACCACCTGCTCGAATCAACGCCTGTATGTGTGTGACCCTGTAGGCACTTGTACGTTCGGCAATAATCGTAAAATCTCATTTTACAATTATAAGCAAAGAGCAACGTCTAGCAACACATCATTGCCACCCGAACGACAAGATCAATACTGATTCCACTTGCCTCGGAACATGTCATCGTCCCTTCGTCCCATTATCAAGATTAAACACGAGACATGGAATATGTCATTCTCATATATATTTAATCTCGGTTTCTTGATCCTCGAGTTAACCGGTAAAACGGATACCAATGATATCATATATCATTATCCGAGCATGGCCATGCATTTACGGTTCAACTCTATCAAGAAACACTCCGACAAATCCCCTCTGGATCATACAAAACCCACTACACACTCATCATACACCCAATGATTACCCTTACGTCTATCCAGTTGATGACCAGGAATAATATCAAAGCATATGACTCACATGTTGGGAACCTTGATGATCACAGGTCTAAGGACAATACATTATAAGAACAGCTATCGACAAAACATATAACGTTCCATGTAGCATTCTTATGTGGGTCGGTCCAGTCCACAAGTTCTCTAACTTGTACCCGTATGTAGAATTCATATCACATATGCAATTCTCAACATACGCTAGTCTTAATTTATTATTACAACCCATCCACAATAATACTCGACTAGGGACAATTTAAGAATATGAAATATTCTAGGGTTATAAGTATGTGCAAGCGTTTACCTCATAAACGATACTTATTGGAATAACCTTAATGTGTATACATGTAACGCCCCGAATTTTCATAATTTGATTTTTTCCGGAATTTTCGAAATTTTTATTCCAATTTTACCCTTGAGGAATTTCTGAAGTTTTGGACAAGGGAATAAATTATTTTACCTTGGTTATATTGGAATTAAGTTGATGGTAAGACGGGTTCGGCATTTGTTGGAGATTAATCGGGTTTCGGGGTTGAGAATTAAACTTTGAAGCAGTTTCTCCGAAACTATGTCGTTTTGGGTAACTGTTTAAAAAAAAATAAAAAAACAAAAAAACAAACAAATGGGCGCGTTGACCAGGCAAGGGTTGACCGCGCCTAAGCGGACGACGGGTCGTCCACTAGCGCGGCCAACCCTAGCCCGATCCTTTCTTTTTCCCCTCTTCTTCTCTTTTCTTTTTCTTCTTCTACCTTCTTCCTCCAAGCCGCCGCTCCTACCCCATCTCCTTCTTCCTTCTCTTCTCGTTTTCTCTCTCTCTTCTTTTTCCTCTCTTCCTTCAACATCTCCCACTCCCGAATTCGCCCCTCTCACGGACCCACAAACCGCCGCCATTACCTCTTCTCACCTCCTCTTCCTTGCTTCACGCGCCGTGCCCACGAGCCAGAGCGACGAGCAGAGAACCCGAGGACGAGCCCGAAACCCGTCAGAGTCGCCGCCTCCGGTAAGCACCGCCGCCCCCCTAATCTTCCTTTTCGCTTCTCGTTTTCTTCTGGGTTTCTTTGTGTTGATGGGTTGTTGTGGGTTGTTTGTTGTTGGCTGTGGGTGTTGACCGATGCGTGTGTTGGTGTCGATTTGGGTTTCGGGGTGTTTGGTGCGTGGATGGGTCGTGCGTGCGTCGTTGGTCGTCGCCGGCGTGCTGTGGCGGTGACGGTTCCGGCAGGTGGTTCGTGTGTGTGGTTTCGGCAGCAAACGTTGAGGAAGGTTTTGTTTCGGATTGTTGTTGCTGTGGTTCGGTGGCAGTGAGTTGTTCGTTGGGGTTGCTGCTGTTCTACAAATCCGGGCAGATTCGTGTTTGGCAGCAAATTTCCGGGTAAGGGCCATCTTGCTCTTCTTCTTTGGTAATTCGTTTTTTTTTAAGTTCTGTGTGGTTTGGTGTTGAGTGATGTGAATATGATGTTGTTGACGGTTGTGGCAGTTTTTGGGTGTTTTCCGGCGAGTTCACCGGAATCCGGCAAGGGCTTAGGAATTTTCTGGCGAGGCTCGGGAATATTCCGGCGAAGGCTCAGGTCGTTATTTCGGCATTTCACGGTATATATGGTGTATTTTAAATCTATATCCGACATGTACTTATAATTCGGAATTGGGTTATGTAATTAATTGTGTTTAGTGAAAACCGAGAGTGTGAGTAGTTTGAGGCCGGTAATATACCGACACGGGTAGAACCTTAGGCCGGGAATCTTGGGCTCGGTTTGACTATGGACTTAAGTAACGGGCTTTGAGCCCAATCCTATAATTAATTAAATAAGGACTTAAGGAAGTGGGCTTTTGGCCCGGGAATCGAATTTGGGCTTAGATTGGGTTTTAGGCCGGAAACCCATAAAGAACATAATGAGTGGGCCATAGGCCCGGGGACTACTCTTGGACTTAGTTGGGCTTAAGCCCGGTGAACCTTAGGTCCCGATACTCGGAGTTTCGGTGAGAGGACATTAAGTCGGGTTTAGACCCGGGAATTTCATAATTGGTTAACTAGGGACGGGTTTAACTCAGTTGAGCATTATAGTTACATGCATGCACGTCTTTATTGTTTGTGTTTGTAATTTGTTGTGTGTGCCGGTATTCAGGCACGGGTAATACCTCGGGAGCTGGAGGATCTGTTTTGGGAAAAGCTCCACAGGACAATCGTCATTGAGGTGAATTTATATGTCTTTTTATGTTTGTATGCATGAGCTCGTTGGATTGGTTTGTTTGAGTTGCATGCTTGTTTGCTAACATGCTGTAATCTGTATTGTGTGCCTAAGTGTACTTTTTGCTTATGAGCTGGATGATTGGATTAGTTATGGATTATAACATGTGGTGTGATTCTGGGAGTATGGTGTGATGTATTGTCGGTCGGAGACCCGGTTATCTGATTGAGCTGTTTTATCACACAACCCTGTTAAATCACAATCTCTTGGCACACATAAACTCATAACTTGTGAATTAAGATAATGTACAGTAGAAGTTAGGCTACTGTGTGCTGATGACCGGTTGTTTCGAGCGGGAAGTGACACCCCTCGGGTTTGCTTGCGGAATAGCAAGTGTTATGCGGATTTGCATATGGGTCTGTAATGACCGGTTCTACCTCCCTCCTTCTACCTCCCCCTTTCTACCTCCCTCTTTCTCTCTGTCTCTCTCTCTCTCTATGGATATGTTGGGCTTCGTGCCTGGTTGTATTTGGGCTTATACCTGGTTGTCTCATGAGACGGGACCGAGCTCGACGCACATAGTAGGGGCCTTGAATAATAAATTATAATAAGAAAACTTAACACACAACAGATGGAGAATAATGAACTGTTTGCTTGATTGTGTTGGCATGTTAGTACTGATTGTTGTATGTTTGCATGCTTGTCTTGTTGCTCTTCTTTCCTTTCGGACTTGATCTGCACACTCTCATAATTAGAATTATATTGCTCACTGAGTAGGCGACTCACATAATCGCCAACATTATTTTTCAGACTTTAGATAGCGTGCAGTCACTTTCCATCCTTCCAGAGTACGGACGTGGTTATCTCAGCAGGTAGCTGTGCTTGATCTCCCGGTTTGATCCATAGAGTCGGCATGCATGTTGTTTTGATTCTCTTATTTTTACTCCGTTTGTTTCTTTCGCTGCATTGAATTTTTATTGAGATGTCACTATTGTTATTGCCGGGTTGTTTTGTGGCTTGTTAAGCCGGATTGTTGTGTTCTTTATGACATCTCGTTTTTATTAAGAATTTTGGATATTGTTGATATTGGATTTCGTGTCCCGGGTTTCAGGGGTATTTTAAGTGATTTCCTTTATTTAAGTATTTTTATTTGTAAAATTGGGACACGGGTATTTCAGCTTGGTAGTGGAGCATGCATTAGATCCTTGGTTTCAAAAAGTGTTTTAAACTGTGTTTTCAAAGTGATTTCTGTGTTTAAGCTTGTTTCCGGATTTATGACTTAAAAGTGTTTTTGACTCATTTGCATTCATATAGGCGTCGATATGGATCATGAGGGACAGCACAATGCTGAGGATGACGCCGCTACTCATGTCTCCGACAATGTGTCGGTGATGCAGGTTCCCGTTGGTCAGGGGAACAATAATGCAGCAGAGAATAATGCTGCAGGGGGTGGAGGACAGAATGCTGTACCACCAGTTGTGAACCCAGCGTTCCAGCAGTATCAGGCTTTTCTGCAGTGGCAGCAGTTCCAACAGTTTCAGCAGCAGCAGCAGGGTGCCCAGCCGGTAGCACCTGCTGCAGCAGGTGGTATGGAGAGTGGGTATAAGCATATGGATAAGTCTGCTGTGAATGAATTCTCAGGTGAAGAGGGCAAAGTCAAGGAGTTCGATGATTGGTTTCGCCAGGTGGAGAATGTTCTGGAGAAGTTCACCTGTGCACCTGAGCAGAAGGCTCGATTAGCAGCACACAAGTTCACAGGGTATGCATTGTCATGGTGGCAGGATCTTGTGGCCAATCTACCGAAGCCTGTGGAGATGCCTTGGGAGGATTTCAAGGAGAGATTCTACAAGGAGTTTCTTACTGTTGGTTTTCTGGAGGAGCAGAAGAAGCAGTTTCTTGAGGTGAAGCAAGGTCTAGATGAGACTGTATCAGCTTTCAGGATCCGGTATAGCATTCTTCTCACTTATGCTAGGGAGTTTGTGCCCGATGAGTTGACCAAGTGTAGGCGGTTTGTTAACGGCTTACGTACTGAGATAGCGATGGCTGTGGCTGGTGGAGGGCACAAGACTTGGGAGGCAGTTTGTGCCGCTGCTTTTGATGCTGAGAGAGTTCAGTTGATCGGGAAGGAGGCTCGGGCAGCCGAGCAGAGGAAGCAGCCATC
>JAKUCV010006809.1:0-10813 GCA_028386065.3 Turnera subulata | reverse complement strand
TGGCCATAGCATCAACACTGGATAAGATGACAGTGGCAATGGGAACTCTTGAACCCGGTTATGATCACCAAGGAGTGGGCGGCTGGACGAGGATGATACTCCTCCTCCTGCTCCTCCGCTTCTTCCAGACAGGGAAGAAAAGCAGGCCGCGGGGGCAACTGCCCTCCTCCATGCCACAACTGAGGAGGGAACCACCACCTTTTGCACCGAAAATGACAGGCATGCCATGGCCCCCCGCGGATTTAGCAGGACTCTCTGCAACCTTTTTCTTTGTTTGAGAATTAAAAACAGAGGAGTCAGTAAGTTGGATTCAGTGACGATCTAGCATGTAGTCACCCAAGGCAGGTGACTACAATGGATTTTTGGAAAAAAAATATTATTATAGCAATAAAAATATATGATTAGTGTTTTAATTAGGAATGTGAATTTTAGATTTATATTTTAATTTGGATTCTGTTATATTTTATCACTTCCTTAGTTACTTCCATATATAATTGTGTTCTTGTGTAAGAATTCTAATTTGATAAGTTTTTTGTTTTCTTAAGTAGTTAAATATTCCATCTTTAAGATATTCACCGATTGTTTTTATAAAAATTCACCAAAATACTAGTAGGTAGTTTCCTAACTAAACTAAAACTAAATAGAATTGTTATCCCAAATCTTAAAAACTCTGGTTAATTCCCAAATCTTTAAGATATTCACCGATTGTTTTATGTACACATTTATTCCGGACAATAAACTATTCTTAGATGTTAATAAATATTGAGTCCTTATAAAATAAATTTAATTAGTTTTTAGTGATTTTTTTAAACCATAATATCTTGTTGCATTTGCATGATATTATCATGGAATTTAAATATAACTATTTTTTTGTAAGAGGATTTAAATATTAATTTTAATTTTTTAAAATTAATGTAACATTACCCTTAGATTTAGTTAAATGATTCATATTTCTTAAACTAATTACCAAGATTTTCATTATTATAGTGGAGGAGCCACATTTATTTTTATTTTTTGCTTGGTTATTAAATAACTATTTGATTTGAAAAAAGTTGAATTTTTCTATTAAATATTTTTTTTTTGCCTATACTAAATAATATTCCTGGATCCGTCGTCCCTGGACTTGGATTTGAACCTATCTAAATAGCAAAACACCCCTGCGGTAATTTATGGTTACCTTTTATTTATTCCATTTTCATTTTATTGTATTTATATCACCATTATCTTACTTCCTCCACAAGCCTATGACTTCTTCTGCAAGTTATTTTTTACCATATATATATGATAGCTCCCGCTAATCCCACTTATTACCAAAAAAAAAAATCCTCTCTAAGACTTTAGGAGCGTAATAAATATTTTATCTCACTTTTCCCTCCCTGGTTGGTTCAAAATATCCAAATTTTGATGGTTGAATTTGACTTGGCTAAGTTTTTTTTCCCCAATTTTTTTAAGTTAGGAATTTGTTTTTGTGTTCTTTGTATTAAAGTAAATTCTGTTCCCGTTGTGTAAATTAAAGGAAAACCATCGATTTGTTTCAATATGAGAAATGACAGAATAGAACCTCCTATGTGATGAAAGTTTCTCTCCTGCGCGTAAGACCCTGTTCTGAATTTTTATCAGTTTCTTAATTTCTTACTGACAACATAAGATAGTCTAAGGATTCAAACTGAATCAACCATAACTGTCATATAACAAAGCAAACAAAAAGGGGCGCATATCATGCTTTTACTAATTTGTTGCAAGTCTCAAGAGAGAAGCAGGTCCACAGGATGAAAATCTTCACTTCTTCATGATATGCACCAGCAGATTCTAATCAAATTAAGATGAAAAGCTAATATAGTTAAGAAGTGTTTCAAATGGCTAAGGAAAACTTGAAACTGCATGCATTCAAGAGCACAGGAAAGCATGTAAGTGCTTATTATGGAATACAGCCAAAAGGAAAATTAGAAAAGCTTAAAAGCTTAAAAGATTTGAATACAGCCTGTGTGGCCCGAAACCTATGGCATCTCTTCCTACAAGCAGGCTCTTTATGGGTTGCATGGATCCACGCTTATTATATTAAGCATCCTAGTATATGGAGCCTCACTATCCCTGCTGATTGCAGCTGGAGTTTTCGAAAAATACTTAAACTTCGCAGTAAGTTTTCTGCTGCTTTTCATCATTCAATAGGCAATGGTTGTTCTACTTTTTGGGATTCTTGGTTGCCAAGAGGTTTTTAGCCTCTCTTATCTCTCCCTCAATCATTGCTGCCTCAAAGATTCCTGTTCAGGCAAATGTTAACTCTATAATTTCCAAAGGTGCATGGTCTTGGCCAATGAAACGCCCCGATCCGTATTTACCGTTATTCACAGTAAACACGTGGAACCACATACTATTACAATAACTACAGCGGTAAATATCACATCCAGCAGATTAAAAGTACATAATACATCAACCGTACTTGTTCCGGTATGGAAACATTATTACTACAAGCATCAATCCATAGAGTTATAAACAGCAAGCAGCGGAAGTCTTAATACAAAACAACAATAGATAATGATATGGACATAATGCAACGCAGGATGGATCCGGGCCTGGCAGAGGGTGCGCCACAGCTTGCCTCGAACGTACCTGAGCTACGCACAATCAATCTACGCGACCAGGTCGCGCAGGCGAGGGGTGAGTCCGAAGTGCTCACCGGGTAAAATCCATAAGCAAGTATACATATACTTTATCCGTAAATAAAACCAAGTCACAACAACAGCAAGAATCTGAAGTTTACACGAACTCTGAATAACACATGCTTTGTGATTCTAGACACGCTACACCAATTTTATTATCAGGGCCCCTATCACTAGTTAATTGATGGCCGTCGCCTGGTAGTCAAGCTAGCTAGCCCGTGGACCCTGCCCTGGTACCTCCACGTAAAACTGGCACAGACAGGGAGCATGACCAACCACTAACTCTCCCCCAGCGCCTAAAATATAAATAACTGGTACAGACAGGGAGCAGGACCAACCACTAACTCTCCCCCAGCACCAAAAGAATAAGACTACCATCTGGCTAAACCAACACCTAACTGTGACTTACTAGATGTCTAAGTGAGACCAGTTTTATTATTCCTAGTTACTCAATTCCTATTATCCTCCACTTCCTCATTATCCCGAGCAGGCTCACAGCCTCTCCGCTCGTCTGGATAATATAGACCACATGGCTTGGTACCCTCAATACTATATTCCCACAATTCACAGTCAACAACAGCAACAGTAATATTCAACCAGTACCAGCATTTCTAACATTATCAATATCAACAACAGTGGCATTAACTCAACTTTGACGGCAACAAATTCCAAACAAAATCATCTCACAATAATTATTCACAGCAACAAGAATTATCTAAGCATATAACACGACAGCAACTTGGTACTACGACAGTATATAAATAATTACTTATCCTCACCTTGGCCGATAAATTCCACAGGAAATTCGTCGATTGGCTCCGGTTCTACGTGCTCGTACTCGTTATCAGCTCCTATTCAGCAAATAGCACATATTCACATAAAATGCACAAATAATGCTTATGAAATGACGTACTGTAATACTAATTCTACTAAGTCATTCGTCCCGGTTCTGACTCCATTTCATTATTCAATGTCATAGTCCGGTCTCGTTTCTCCGTATTTTCATCCGGTTATTAAATACTTAATAATCCTCCCTTTAAAGAAAACGTTTCCTTGTATATGATATGTTTCTAAAAATTAATTACTAGCACTCCTAAAACAATATGTCAATTAATTACTTCTTTAAAACATATATTTTTTTCCTAATTCTTTTTTTCCAGAATTTTCGTTTTTTTTATTGGGCCGTGAACAGTAACCGTGAACAGTGCGGCCCGTGAACATTGCAAGCCGTGAACAGTGCGGCCCGCGAACAGTGCAAGCCGTGAACAGTGCTCGGTCCATGTACAGTACTGGGCCTGTGAACAGTCGGCCCATGAACAGTACAGACCCTTGAACAGTGCCAGGTCTTGGGCCAGGCCGAGGACCCGACGGGTCAACCCGACCCGACCCGCGACCCGGACACCATAATGGGTCGCGTCTTCAACCTCTTGCTTACCTGCAAAAGACGTGGACGGCGAGCAACGGCGAGGCGCTTGGACGGGCGGGGACGAGCGGCGCGCGGCAAGGTGCGGCTGTGGAGGCCGGCGGCGACAGGTGGAGAGCGGCAGGCGGCGGCGGTGGGCGACAACGCGAAGGAAAAAAGAAGGGCGGAAGAGCCGGCGGTGTAAGTGGCGGGAAGGCGAACTGACGGCGGCTGGCGAGCGGTGCAACGTCAGTGGTGTGGCAGGCGGCGTGAGGAGGTGATGGTGGTGCGTTGTGGTCGGCTTGGTGGTCTCTTGTGGTGGCGGTTTGTGGTGGAAGGTGGGTTCGTTTTTGAAGGCGGGAAGGAGGAGGAGAAGTGAGTTGAGTGTGGTGAAGTGATGGGTTTTTATAGGTGGTGAAGTGCAGGCAATGACAAGCACAGGTGGTTCACGAGCTCACAGGGATGGTTTCACGAGAAATCTTCACGGGTTTGCAGGGAGCTACACGACGGCAGGAGACGAGTCACGCGGAAACAGGAAGATGTTGTGCATGTCATGCATGGCATGCATGTCATGCATGGCATGCATGGCATACGGTGCAATACTGTGTAGTTGTATCGTGTACTGTCCGTGTACCGTCCGGACTCGGTAAAAACTCAAACCGATCCATAAAATCCGTAAGAAAATCCCGAGTGTGGAACAAAGCTCGGTTTCGGATTCCGACGTATAATTTACCTTAAAACAATTTTCCAAGACTATTTTACATGATAAATTACTGTACAAAGCGTTTTACAGTCCGGTAAAAATATAATTTTTACCCGGGCTGTTACAGTCTACCCCCCCTTAAAAGAATTTCGTCCCCGAAATTCACTTCGGACCGGTGAAGAGATGTGGATACTGGGACCGCATGTGCTCCTCGACTTCCCATGTTGACTCGTTAGCAGAATGCTTACTCCATTTGACCTTGACCATAGGAATGGCACGGTTCCGCAACTGAACTTCTCGAGCAAGAACCTGTTCCGGCACTTCTGTGTAGGTTAGATCCTCTGCCACCTCAACCTCCGTTGGGGCCACAATATGACTAGGGTCTGATCGGTATCTCCTCAGCATGGAAACGTAAAATACATCATGAATGCGTGATAACTCATCAGGCAAAGACAACCTGTAAGCTAGTGGTCCAATTCTCTCCACAATCTCATATGGCCCGATATACCTTGGACTCAGCTTTCCTCTCTTGCCGAACCTAATCACTCCCTTCCAAGGTGCAACTCTGAGGAAAACCTTCTCACCAACGTTATACTCCATCTCACGTCGGTGTTTGTCGGCATAGCTCTTCTGCCGATCCTGAGCAGCTCTCATGCACTGTCTCACCGTCTGGATCTTGTCCACTGTCTGCTGGACTAACTCCGGTCCAACGATCAATCTCATTCCTTCCTCATCCCAACATACTGGACTCCTACACTTCCTTCCATAGAGTGCCTCAAAAGGTGGCATACCAATGTTGGAATAGTAGCCGTTATTGTATGCAAACTCCGCTAAAGGTAGGTACTTATCCCAACTCCCACTGAAGTTAAGTACACAAGCCCTCAACATGTCCTCAGTGTCTGTATGGTCCTTTCAGACTGTCCATCTGTCTGAGGATGAAAAGCAGTACTAAAGCTTAACTTGGTCCCCAGTGCAGCTTGTAAACTCTTCCAGAATCGTGATGTGAACCTCGGATCCCTGTCCGAGACTATAGACTTTGGAATCCCATGTAGTCTCACGATCTCAGCAACATACTTACCCGCCAACGTGTCCATGGTGTCAGTCTGGCGGATAGGAAGAAAATGAGCCGATTTTGTTAATCGTTCAACGATGACCCAAATAGCATCATGCTGCCTCCGAGTCATCGGTAATCCAATCACAAAATCCATGGTAATCAACATGCTGCCTCCATGGCATGCATGGCATCATGCTGCCTCCATGGCATGCATGGCATACGGTGCAATACTGTGTAGTTGTATCGTGTACTATCCGTGTACCGTCCGGACTCGGTAAAAACTCAAACCGATCCATAAAATCTATAAGAAAATCCCGAGTGTGGAACAAAGCTCGGTTTCGGATTCCGACGTATAATTTACCTTAAAACAATTTTCCAAGACTATTTTACATGATAAATTGCTGTACAAAACGTTTTACAGTCCGGTAAAAATATAATTTTTACCCGGGCTGTTACAGCCAAACTCTAGACTTTCTCTAATTGAGCAACTGAAGAATGAAGCTGTTCTTATCATTCCCTCTCAAGACCCTGATATGATTCATTGGACCTTATCAAGCTCGGGCCTCTTCACTGTGAAGAGTGCATGGGAAAATATCAGATTTAAGCGCAATCGTGTTGATTGGTTTAAGTTACTTTGGTCTTCAGGATTTATTCCTAAACATAGTTTCATTGCTTGGCTCGCCATTCTGGACCGACTATCTATCCGTTTTAGGCTCTTGCGATGGGGAATTATTTTAAATGCCACCTGCGTTCTCTGTTCTAATTCTGTGGAAACCCGTGATGACCTCTTCTTTGCTTGTTCTTACTCTATTTTAATATGGTCTCAGCTTTTTCAGCTCTGTTCTGTGACCAGAAATATTGGAGAATGGCCAACAGAGTTCATATGGGCGAAGAAGTATTTGCAGAAGTGAAACTTGCAGTCTATGATATTGCGTCTTGTTTGGACAACCTGTATTTCCCACCTCTTGAGGGAACGCAATCGAAGAATTTTTATGCAGTGCTCTCAGCCACCTGATAGTATTATTGCTGCTTTTTTTGGTGATATAAAATTGAGGTTTAGAGGCTTTTCTGGATTGAAGCCTCGAGTTCTCTCTCTTGAATTGCATCACCTATGTAATTTTTGGGGTATTACATTTACTGGGTAGTTTTGTTATAGCAATTTGTACTAATGCTACTGGTTGTTTGTTTCTGTTGTTTGCACCTCTTATTGCAAACTGTAACTCGTTATTTTGGCGAGCTTATGTTCAAAACTCCCTCACTCCTAGTAAGCTGTAAATTGTTAGGATTCTTCTAACTGATATATGCAATGCAATTTGATTTGATTCACAAAAAAAAAAAACAAAAAGAAAAGATCAAGCGGTATAGTGTTAGTCGAAAAGTGTCATAGAAGACGTGGCAATGTTACGGACATAGTATTTCTCCTTTGAATAATCACCAAAAAAACTGATTCCAGGATTTAAATGTAACAGATCGTGGTATACATGATATGCAGGTATCTTGAAACGTAATTCATTCCTCAACCGACAGCCGAGCACTGAATTTTTGTTGATAAACAGATGGTCATCAGAGGATAGAAGTAGAGAAATGATTACTGCTATGGATTATGTGACACCCCAGGTACACCCTAGAATATAGAGAAGTATTTACATGAAGAGAGTCGGGTGTTGCTTGTCCTCCCGGGACGTTCATGTAGGTTGGATACTATATTCGGGAGTTTGTGAGGGATGTTCATATTCTTGGTTTAAATGTTGGTATAGGTTACGTTATGGCTCGGTGATATGTGTTGACGTCAGATTGAGATGAGATGGTTAGCATAGGCTCGGCCTAGTGCACACAAGTAGGTTCGTAGTGATCCGATGGCACGGTTGGCCTAGTTTAGTGTCCCGAGTGCTCGACTTGTCTAATGGGCCAATAAATGGTCAGAAATGATAGGAATGTGATTACTTGGCGTAAGAAATTCATTAGAAGCACGATTGGCCAAGGGAATTATCGATTGGCTCGATTTGGTGCGAAATAGTGCACAACCGGGGCAATGGTGTGCCGGTCGGTGCACAATTGGGCTCGATGAGGGTAAATACGTAATTGGCCAAACCGACCAATCAGAATGAGACGTGTGGCTTGGGAATAAGCTGCTGGTGGTTTGGGTGTGCAAGCTAGCAGGTTGGTTTCCACAAACTATTTGGATGGGAAACAAGCATGAGGTGGCACCAAGTTGGCAAGTGTGGCAAGTAAGTGCTTACTCACCTACTTACCATCACTTAAGGGGTGAAACCAGGCACCTCTCACTCATTCTGATCAGACCAAATTCGTGATAGGTGAGAGAGAGAGAGAGAGAAGGAGAGAGAAGAGGGGAGAAGAGAAGTGAGCCTAGGGGTTCTGCTCTCGGCCAGACAGACCTCTGGCCACTAAAATGAGGATTCCGGCCAAACCACCGGTTGGAATTGAGTGAAACCAAAGCCCAGAGTTAGACAACTTCCATAGCTTTAATAGGGATCCGACTTGGTGGATTTTGGAGTGGAACTGAGAGAGTTATGTGCTCCCAAATTTCACTGTTCTGCAGCAAACCTGCAGCTTGACCCCGAGTTGATGTAGGAGCCATATCTAGAGTTAGATATCTTAGAATTGAGTGTTCTTGGCGGCTCTGGAAAGGTAAGAGACAGGGATATAACTGTTATGTTGATGCCCAAGGTCGGTTCTGCCTGTAGGTGTGTGTTTAACCTCGGTGAATTTTTTGCTGGTGCAGGGCAGATCCTACCCGAGTTGCTGTAAGGTTGATTTATGTGATTGAATTGTGGTTTATATTATATGGTTACTATGATTGGGTTGTGATTTATATTTATGTGTGTATTACAGGGCAGTAGGAATCCTAGATACCTAAGGGTTCCAAGGAGGAGAATTGGTTAGCCTTGATGTGCCTAATGGCTTGGTTGATGTGTTTAATGGTTTGGTAAGTTTGGTTGCCATAATGTGATGGTTGATGGTTGATGGTGCTAGCTTATTGGTTGATGACCCAATATGCTATTTGATGGCACCAATGGTGCAAAGTTGATGATAAGATGATGATGCCTTGGCTTGTTGACGAGTCCGATAATCGGGCTATGCATTTCATGCATTACATATGCATCCATGACATTGGCATAAGATGATATTGATGTTGATGATGGACCCTGCAGTGCCCCTGGGCTGCTTGGTCATATGAGATGATGGTGGGGTTATACTGGGCGGCGTGTGTGGTTTGGTAGAAAGTCACGAGCACTTCTCGTGGCAGTGGGCTAAGGAGTAACATGTTGGTAAAGGCTACCAGATCACGCAGGTAGGCTTAGTACAACTTCACGATAGCTTACCCGTGGGCTGATCACGGTGCATTGATGTAAAGCTGTTGGATGTTGTTGCCTCTTGTGTGTATCATTGTTGTTGCTTGTATGGTCACCTGCTCATTGAGTCAGTGGACTCACCCCCTATTTCCTCCCCTTGTCTTACAGGTGCGAGATTGAGTGCGCGGGTTGTAGGACGATGGGTATAGCCGAGTCGAACTCTTTTATTAATTTATTGTATTGGATTGTATATGAAGATTATGTCTTTGTATAGCAAGTGCTAGTGCCCCTATGTAGCATTGGTTTAATGTCATTAGTGGATTTGTCTTTATTAATGGATTTAATTACTTTTTATTATCATTGCTGCCTTTGCATTTGTTTGTTGGTACGGCTCCATTTACGCTGCGCATATGAGGTTGGTAACCCGCGAGGCAGAGGCAGCGAGCTTCTGGTTAAATTGGCGAAAGGCCTTTGGGTGCCTTGTAGCACATAGTGGGTGCACAAGGTTCCTGGCCGGTCGCGCTTAGCGGGGGCGTGACAGAATTGGTAGCGGAGCATGTTTATGCAGGATGTGTTTGATGTCTAGACAATTTGCTACCGAAACATGCGATAGTTTTTGTAGTGGAGAATGATTTTTCTGAAAGTGTGCGTCATGTCATGTCAAATGAGATGGTCGTGGTAACGAAGTTTGTTTTTGAAAAGGGTAAGTGTCTATGGTAGTTGGGTGTGATCGAATAGCATCGGGTCATGGTTAAATAATTTTGCTAGAGGGGCATAGGATGTTGAGTCTTGGCTAATACCCATCGAGTTAGAGGTTGTGGTTTGGTGAGAGGCGTTTGTTTTATTTATGTGCTATACGTGTGTTATATGTTGATGTGTTTTAATGTTTGCTTGATGTGTAGCCCGAGAAACTCGAGGGCAGGTTATATTGACATGGAGCAGTTAAAACTAAAGTACAGAGGAAGTAAGTAGTAGATTGTGTTCATTTTAAAGGAGTGTAAAAAAGTCAGAACAAGTCTTATGATGGATTGAGATAGTTTCAACTAAAGTAGAATTGAGGTACGAGAAAAGAACTTTATGAGAGGATGTGTGAGTATAAAGGGGTGGTATTGTAGTTTGCGAGTCGTAACTCGACAATAGTAAAAGGAAGGGTAGTAGATAGTGCTGTAGAACCTAAGGGTGACTAAGGTATAGGTTGTGTTTGTGGAATTGGGGTTTAGAGCTTGTAATAAAGTGTGATTGATGATTTTGGTAGACTTTCAAGTGTTGTAGATAGTTGTAAGGAAGATGATGTCTATGGAAGGTTTGAGTAATTGGCATATATTAGAGTAAAGTTGACACCCTAGATTATCTAGAGTTGGTCGAGAATAGTTGGAGTGAGATTATGGAGCGTTACGGTTCGAAGAGGTATATGAAAGGATTTGGGCATGAGTATAAAATATTGTGTTTCTTTGTGAGTTATCCACCTAATCATAAAGAAGATGTGACACCCGGGGTCTATGAGGGCGGGAAGTGTACGCCGGTGCCGAGATGAGCATGGACAAGGAGCGGCTTCTGGCAGGCTTCTAGAAGGAGGGGCACAGGAATGAACCGAATCCACACCGGAATAGGAGAGATCCTGAGACTGTGTAGGGATGGGGCTGCACAGTTGGGGCGATTTCATAATTATACGGGTATGGG